>JARHVA010001005.1:1700000-1832500 GCA_037957365.1 Torreya grandis | reverse complement strand
CCTAGTGGAATTTATACATTATGGTATTAGAGAGAGGTTCAAACTCTAGGACATAATCTATCCACTAACATAAATTTATTATCTTGTTAAGAAGGAAAAATAATGGTGCATGTTAGACCTGGAGGTGATGGTACCTCAAACACCAATCCTCCAGTGAATCCAAAGAAATTCACCATTGAGAAAGTTATGAAGTTAAATCAAATCCTCACATCCATACATGAAACTAAAGACTGAATCATGTCCCCAGAGTAGGAAGTGCATGGGCATATTGAGGAGAATGTTTAGGAAAAATATGAATAACATCTTACTGGGAAGGAATATCCTCAAGAGTAGAGGCATGAGGAAGTGCCACAAGATGTGAGAGCTCAAGTAGATGTAGAGTTGGCATGAGATATGAAAAATGTGAATCCACCCAAGTTCAATGGGACCACTTTTGGAGATGGAGCTAAAGCATGGCTGACAAATATGGAGAAATGTTTTGAAATTTGAAATTAATCTGAAGTCACCAAAGCATTTTGGGGAACATTTCAACTTCATATAGAAGAAATAACTTGGTGGGAAAGCAAGAAGCTAGAGATGAACCTCAGCTCTACCACCACCACTTGGGAATAGTTTGTGACATTATTTAGGTCATGATGACTTCCCTAGCTATTTTTTTATTAAAGCTGACAAATGTTTAGAACCTTAAGTAAGGAGAACTTTTTGTGAATGAATATTGAGAGTAATTTACCAAGATCTTAAGGTATACACCTCATTATTAGGTGGATGAGAGGTTAAGAATTAAGAATACATTATGGGATTAAAAACCCAAATTGGTTATGAGGTGGATGTGCATGGGCCATCTACCATGGATCAGGTCTTTAAGAAGGTAGTAAAATAGGATCAAAAGCTGAAATCTTTTGCTCAAGTTAGAGATAAGTTAAATAAAATGTTTGTAATTTCTGAACCAACTTTCAAAAAGAAGAATAAGAAGAGGATTGGATATTTCAAGAGCTAGTTTAAGAACTAGAATGCTAAGTTCAATAATAGCTTAGGAAATAGGAAACATGATAATGGTTTTAAGGGAGGTTTCAAGGGAAACCAATAGTATAATAGGAAAGGGCCACTTAGAGGTTGTTTAATTTTGTGGACATGACTATTATACTTGAGAGTGTATGTAGAGCAAATCGAATGGAAAGAACAATGATTTTGATTCTCAATAAGGAACTTTTCAATAGTGGATTCATGTAATTATTGACAATCATCATGATGAGTTTCAATCTTATCCTTGTTAGGTTGTGGAGCTAAAAGCTTCACTAATGCAGACATGGGAGGAGGTTGCCGAGTGTTACAGTCACCAGCATTGGTCAGGTCAACCGACATCGGTTAAGGGTAGACAAAAGGCAATCAGCATCAACAGGAATTGGCCGACATTGATCACCTCCAGACAGATAGGGACTGACGTCGGTCACTTGTGAAGTTTAGAACTGTGAGTGTTACAGATAGTTTGTTAATGAACCAGTTTTTTGCATGATAAAGGCTAATTTTAGTCTTGGAGCTATGGATCTAATTATTGTAATTAAGAAAGTCTAATTATTGTATGCATGAGATCTATATAATAGACTCATGGGTTGTATTATAAAGTATGCTAGATAGCTATTGTGCTTGTAGAGAGAGCAAGAGTAGCTCCTCCTAGTTCTAAAGGGGTGTCGAGTGTGTATGATCAGGGAGAGTTGTAGGTTGTGCAAGTTCTAGTAGAAGATCCACTAGGGTACTAATTTAAGAATCATAAGGACTTGGTAAGGCAAGGACAAGGGTTCTTCAGGGTGTAGAGACATCTACATGGTAAGTAAGGTCTAGTGATTTACAGGTTGTTACAAGAGTATGGAGATCTACTTGGAGTATGGTTGTGTACTTGGTGTACTGACAGTGTTGTTACTGACTGGTGGAGGTGAAAAACAACTCTATGTTTGAGTTGATTGTTGTGACCGTAATTGAGAGAGTGAACTATTGAAGAAGAATTACTGGTGAATCCTAGAAGTGTGGGAGCTCTAGAGGTGTGGGAAGAAGAAGTGTGGCATCTTATTTATTGTATTTTCTTCTGGATGAGTATCAATACAATTGGGTATTGTCTATCATATTCTGTGTTGTTTCATATTTCAAGTTACTTATTCATTTTGGTTAAATTCTATGTTTAGTTGCTAATATAAGGGTAATCATTTGTGCCTTTAGTGGGCAGTAGGATCCTGACAAGTTGGTATCAGAGCATGGTTAAGTACACTAATAGGTGGTTAGAGTGTGTTATGTGTTTTGTTGATTACAGGTCACTCTTAGGGGTTTCATATTGAGTGGGAGTATAGCAGTGGTAGAAGAAAGTAAGCTACAAATTGAAAAACTAAATAGCACGAATGGTCAAATTGATGGAAAGAAAGAGCAGGTAAAGAAAGATTGTTGGTTGGTAGCATATCAACATGAAGAAGTAGATGTTGCAGGTGTT
The DNA here is from genome assembly GCA_037957365.1 of Torreya grandis. Taxonomy (NCBI): domain Eukaryota; kingdom Viridiplantae; phylum Streptophyta; class Pinopsida; order Cupressales; family Taxaceae; genus Torreya; species Torreya grandis. The sequence continues at coordinate 1,830,024 of JARHVA010001005.1, read as the reverse complement.
GTTGCATAGGATGCTCTGGATAAAGTAGAATCTTGGATTATAGATTTCATTGCCTCTTTCCATGCAGCCCAAAATAGAACATCTTTTCATGGGTATGTCTAGGGAGACCTTGGAGAGATTTATTTAGGGGTTGGTGAGCCTTGTCAGATTGTTGGCAAAGGGGACGTGAAGCTGAAATTACAGACAGGTAACACATAGGTGTTGAAGGAGGTCATGCAAGTCCTAGTCTTGGAGATGAGTCTAACTTCTTCAGGAAATTTGGGTGATGAGAGATGCACAGTAACTATCATAGCAGATGCACTTGAATTAGATAGTGGTAAGAAAGTAGGTATCCTTTATCTATCTACTTATATTACTGATTCACCTTCTATTGCAGAGATGTGGGTTTGTAGGGTTGGTCACATATGTAAGAAGGGGATGCATGTTCTAAAGCAAAAGACAGATGTCTTTGATAAACTTAAGAACTAGAAAGCCTTGGTGTTCATGGAGGAGATGATGGATAGAGATCAGCTGAGGGGACTAAATTATTCTAAGCAGTGTTGTGTTGATTTAGATAGGGTTTTGATCCAAGGTGAGCTCGTAGGTAAAAATTCATCACTCACAGGAGAACATAGTTACCAGCATCAATCAAGAGAAACCAACATTAAACAGACAGATACCGATGTTGGTCATGTGCAGACTAGCAAAGTTGGTGGTGTCAGGCAAGTGCAGACGACGTCAATCAGAAGAAACTAATGTTGGCAGTCAGGGTCAGTCACAGGAAACTGACGTTGATCAGTTGCAAACTGGGAGATGGCCAAGATCGATCAGAATGGATGTTGGGAAAATAGCAAACTGTTAAGGAGTCTCAAATTCCCATGTGGAGGACTAAAATGGTAAGTGAGCCTCATATTCATTATTCACCATATTTATACTACTTGTTGCTCACTGATGGTCAAGAACCAGGAAGATGTGAAGAGGCAATGCAGGTAGAATTCAGGAAATAGTGGGAGCATGGCATGAATTCTTCAAAAGAGAACCAAGCGGGAGATTTGGTAGATTTTCCAGCTAGGATGAAAGCACTGACAGATGAATGGATTCCCAAGTTAGAGAAGAGAGTGGATGGACATGTGAGATAGAAGGCCAGGGTATATGGTCTTGAGTAGGCTACAGGATAGTGGTACAGGTTTGACAGGTGTATGACAAAGCATGGCTTTGGTCAAAGTTAATGTAACCATTGTGTTTTCTTTACCAGGTTGGATAATGGTTGCAACATTATCTTGTTACTGTATGTGGTGTGGTTGCTTGTTGCAGGATTACACATGCAAGGAGTTGTTGAACTAAAGGTAAAGTTAGTTCAAAGTTATGTCATGAAGAATTTAGGAGCAGTGAAATTCTTTGGCATAAGAGACATGGAAGATCACAGGTTGATTTTGTCTCTAGTGGGAGCTGATGTGAAGAAGGTGTTGGTGGGGTTCAATTTGTAGGATGTAGCACCAGTAACCACACTAAGGGCTGGACAGCTTAGAACAGTGTTCAAAATCACATGAGGTCTGGTGTAGACCTAAGTTTTCCCAAGCAGTGGGAGTTGTCAGAGAGTTTGGAGCCAATTTGGGGAAGGTGGATTCTTAGGTATCTGAGAGGGACTAGCAGTAGGTTAACATGTTATGCAGGGTCAAGGTCTTCACTACATGCAGTTGTAGGTTTAGATGTGGCAGGTTACTTGGATGACAGGTGTTACACCATAGGATGTGTGGTGGTTGGTCTTCAGGGTTGAGCTTGAAGAGGGATATAAGCTAGGAAACAAATTAGATAGTGTATAGGTATAGGTACAGTGTATTTATTTATCTCCAAGTGGGAGATTGTTAGGTTGTAGAGCTAAAAGATTCACTGATGTAGACATGGGAGGAGGTTGCTGAGTGTCACAATCACCGGCATCAGTCCGGCCAACTGACATCAGTCAGGGGTAGACAAAAGGCAATTGGCATTGGCAGGAATCAGTCGATGTCAATCACCTCCAGACAGATAGGGACCAACATCGGTCGCTTGTGCAATTTGAAACTGTGAGTGTTACAGACAGTCTGTTAATGAATTGGTTGTTTGCATGATAAAGGCTAATTTTAGTCTTGGAGCTGTAGATCTAATTATTGTAATTAAGAAAGTCTTATTATTGTATGCATGAGATCTATATAATAGACTCATGGGTTGTATTTTAAAGTTTGCTAGATAGCCATTGTGCTTGTAGAGAGAGCAAGAGTAGCTCCTCCTAGTTCTAAAGGGGTGCCAAGTGTGTATGATCAGGGAGAGTTGTAGGTTGTGCAAGTTCTGGTAGAAGATCCATCGGGGTACTGGTTGAAGAATCATAAGGACTTGGTGAGGCAAGGATAAGGGTTCTTCAAGGTGTAGAGACATCTACATGGTAAGTAAGGTCTAGTGATTTGTAGGTTGTTGCAAGAGTAGGGAGATCTACTTGGAGTACGGTTGTGTACTTGGTGTACTGGCAGTGTTGTTACTGACTGGTGGAGGTGAACAACAACTCTGTGTTTGAGTTGATTGTTGTGACTGTAATTGAGAGAGTGAACTATTGAAGGATAATTACTGGTGAACCCTAGAAGTGTGGGAGCTCTAGAGGTGTGGGAAGAAGAAGTGTGGCATCTTCTTTATTGTATTTTCTTCTGGATGAGTATTAATACAATTGGGTATTGTCTCTCATATTTTGTGTTGTTTCATATTTCAAGTTACTTATTCATTCTCGTTAAATTCTATGTTTAGTTGCTAATACAAAGGTAATCAAGTGTGCCCGTAGTGGGTAGTAGGATCCTGACAATCCTATTAAACTATCATGTATTTTATTTGATCATCTAGTTTATATTTTAATTGACATTATGGCTATAGAATTTTGTACTACTCCTAGACTGATTAATAAGTTGTCTAGAAAATATGGAGTTATGGTAAATACATGGTCAGTATAGTATGGGAATTATTTAAAGGTTAAGGTTAAAAAGTGTCTAGTGTACTTTTAGATTAGGTTAATTTTGTCACAAAATATTTCACCCTAGAGATGGTTATTCAAGCTTAATATAATATTTGGGAAACATGGTATTAGCTCTAGGCCTATGGGTTGCCTATATTAGAGGTAAACCTCTAGGTTTAAGGGCTAGATCCCTAGATTTATCTTTTCTTGCTTATCACCTATACTACTTGATTACTTAGATGAAAATGGATATAATTAAACATGAAACTAGACTACTCTAATGAGGTGATACACCATATTTATTTCCACTAGACTACCATACCATTTTACTATGAAACATGACTCAGAAAACTAGTCTCAATATCCTAAATTGCTCTAACACAAGTGTTTCAAACATGGAGGTGATATGTATTACACTACTCAAGCTGAGTGAAAAAAATGTAATATTTTAGACATTAAGCTTACTCCTAACACTTAAATATAGACAAATTCACTAGCTACACTTCATGTAACCTATTATAGGGAGAACTAGTTGCATCAAACATGGAGTAGTAGAGAGAAGGTAAGGATATATGCTTATCACTAGACACTTCACTATGCACCACTTCACACACTTAGACAAGATAACTTATGAACTCAAAACCATATTAAAAATATTTATTTCAAAGGAAAAATACAATATCAAATTAGTAGGGCTTCGCCATATTAGGTGTGGATTCCTTTATAAAAGCCAAAATGCTTTGCATCTATAGAACATGTGAGAGAAGAGAGAAGAATTGGATCTCAAGGATCACAAGAACAAGTTTAACATGATGAGGACTAGTTATATTTTATAATAATTAAGTGGATAATATACCATGAAGGTCTTCTTGGACAAGTGTCCATCTGAAGCATGATAAATTCTTTAAGCTAGCATAGAGACTCTTTAACTTACTTATTGAAACTACCTTCATGATAAAGCATCTCATGACTACTTGAAACTAAAGTAGGAAGAATTAACACATATGTAATATCTTAGGTGGTTGTAAAAAATGTGTGACAATCATCATATGCTTCCCTAACTGATAGTCTTATTCATGACACTTGTGTTCACCATCTACAGTCACTTCCTAACCCTCTAGTTTTGCCCTCCCACTTGTCATCCAAGTGGCCTTCAATTGATCAAGTAAATCCACATAAGAGATGTTATGAAACCTATTAAAATTATATTTTCCACATACTACATTATTTATACCTTAAAAATATCAAAAAATAAACTTCTCATCTTCTCACTAGGTAGCCACTTACTCTTTTCACTATTTGTTCAAGACTGCCTGAAATGAAATATGTAGAAGAAACGTTTCCATGATTATCAAAGGTGATAAATGAGTCTAGGGATTTATAATAAGTCCCTATAAACCTTCCCTAGTGATTATATTTCATAAATTATTGTCTACACTTCTAGAACACCTATAAACATGCAAAACACCCTAAAATAGACATGTTCATATAAGTGATAGTACAAACCAATTGGGTGTCTAGGAGCCTAAGAGAGTCTTATATAAGTTACAAACACTTTATAGGTCAAATTAACCCCTGTAAGTGCATTTAATTTCATGATTTATCCATAGGGTCAAAACTAGGGTTTTAAGAGGGTTTTATAAGGTTTTGGTTCTTAATAATAGTTCATAAAAACCTAAAGTCCAAACCTTGAACCAATTCCACAAATATTGAGTATAAGACCTATTGGGGAATAAGAGAGCTGAACACAAATATGCAGTGCACAAAAGTTTTTAATCACACTAATAATATTCTTTTTATTATATTTTCTTATTAATTAAATTATTTTGGGACATTACACAAATATATAGGAACATTATTCCTATATTTATGGAGAATGTATCTCCACTAAATTGTCATCCAAATCCCTATAATTATGCAAAACACCTATATATGATATATTTTTATAAATCATAACAATATATTTTAACAATATAACATATGCTAAACTAATATCGTAATATTTTTTATAAAAATATTTTGATATTTTAACAAACTAACTAACTAATTACTATTTATCTCTTAGTAAATACTCAAATCTACACAATGTAAAATCTAGATTTCCTAAAATTTTCCCCCATAGTTTTTACATGGTGAAAAAACATTCATACTCTTATCTATAGTATGCTCACCCATTGTAGCATGCCCTATTTGGCTCATAACCTTGATATAAAGAGAGCCTCACTCCTCCCATGGTTTTATAGGTTTACCACAAATGTTGACATGAACAAGAACACCATCTACCTCCAAGAATTGGTATGAAAAAAAATGTATGCCATCGCATACTCATATATCTATGTACTATTGACACAATATTGTTGTACATGACCACTATTATATAAAGGAATGCATCCTACATTTAATTTACATGATTGTAATGGACATGTCATTGAGGGTCATCTTCATAAATAAGTAAGGCAGTCATGGGATCTCTATAGTAGCTACTCTCCTAACTATTGCCAAAACACTATTCACCTCCTATAGTTTTTTAGATCTGTACCACAAACCCTTTCAAGATCCATGAATTGACTTACATTGATGCTTTCTATCCATTCATAGTGTCTTCACATCAAGGTATCATGTTTGGAATTTATACACAAATTACATTTCTTGAACATGCATATTCTTTTGTTCTTATTATGAAAAACATAGCAAAAATGAAAAACACACCATACTATATATGTCACCAAAACATTGGTGCAACCCCAATGTTGGTGATTGATGAGAGATCACTGAAATACCTCCTTTTGTGTATCCTCTAGCCTCTAGTATGTCACTTCTCACTCATTTGGTATGTCAATGTAGCTTAGATGTATGAATTTTTTTGAGTAAAATCCCCCCCCCCATAATTTAGACATCATGTACAAGTGAAAATACATTCGTAAGGCATTTTTTTAAATAATTTTAGACTCTATAGGACTTTTGAAAAAATATCTTAACATAAAAAATGACTCTTGACTCATTTTGTAATGACTAAAAAAATGACATACTTAAAAATGACTATATTGACTTATTGACTCACTAAAAAAGACACTTTTAAGTTTCTATATATATATATATATATATATAGACCTTTGACTTTAGGCTTCACATAACCATAAAAGCTCTTAAAGTAAAGATAAACCTAAGCCAATTAATACATACATCCAAAGTAAATAAATATTTTGACTCAAAATTTAAATTAAATTACATGATAGACTATATATATTTTTTAATAAAATAACTCATGCCCATAAAGACTTAAAAGACAACTTGTAAATTAAATGACTTTATAGCACCTAGAAATGGTAGAGATGGTGAGGTGAGTGGGACATAAAAAATAGTATGAAAAAAATGAAGTAGAAGATGATTTTTTTATTAAGATCTAATATTATTGGCATGTACAAGTGATGGTATTGATCCAAGAATAATTTTGAGTAAACTAACTCTAATATGTATCAAATTAATACTATATATGGCTTGTTCATATACACCACATAGAATTCTTATTGGTCAAGCACCATAAAATCATGTTGGGTTGAATGATGTTGAGAAGAATCAATAGATGTGATGCATAGTGATGACCTTGTGATACAAGGCTAGAAATAATGCAACCAAGCCTTGATTTAATGCACATTTAGGACTAGTCAGTATAATTCTAATATTATCACATCTATGTGTTGAATATAATTCAAATCAGATGCATCAAATTTTAAGGATGAGGTAACTATCAAGGTGGCATCATCGTTCTAATGATAATGCAAATATTGGCAATGAAGAAAACTAGACATAATGATAATGGGTTAAAACTGATCATGAAATATAAAACTTGATCATGCAATATTCTTGATACAATATAAAACCAATATAATGCAAGAACGTCATGTAGCTCACAAGTCTAATGTTTTCTTTTTCAAATGAACATTAACCTCCCTATAAACTAAACTATGAAGGAAATTTTCAATATCTATACAAATAATAAAACTCAATCTAAATTTTTTATTTTCTCATACATAGGGATAACTAACTAACTACCCCTCACATGATTCCATAGAACCATAGCTACACTAAAAAAATTCCTACTCTGATACCACTATTGGGAAATAAGAGATCCAAACACAAATATGCAATGCATAAAAAATTTCAATCACACTAATAATATTCTTTCTATTGTATTCTCTTATTAATTAAATCATTTTGAGACATTACACAAATATATAAGAACATCATTCCTATATTTATGGAGAATATCTCTCAACTAACATATCACCCAAATCCCTCTAATTATGCAAAACACATATATATGATATATTTTTATAAATCATAACAATATATTTTAACAATATAATATATGTTAAACTTATATTGTAATATTGTTTATAACAATATTTTGATATTTTAACAAACAAACTAGCTAATTACTATTTACCTCTTGATAAATAATCAGATCTACATAATGTAAAATCTATATTTTCTAACAAGACCCTCCCTAACTACCCCTAACTTCTTGAGGTCTCCTGCTTGGTGTCCGTATAGATATGAGCACTTGAAGTTGGCTTACCAAGATTTCTCATACATTCTTGGTACCCTTGTCATGGTTTTAGGTTAAGTTGGCCACTCTATGTTTTTCCTATACAACCCAATGCTTTTGATCAAACTTATATCTCCCCTTTAAATCTATCAAGTGGATTAGGAAGGTTATGTGGTCTTTTTAATCAAGCTAGAGGCCATTAAGATATAGGCCTAGTTCTGTTTCTAATAGGCATGACTGCACTCATTGAGCCTTTGACCACCTATGAGTTCTTCTTAGGAATGTAGTTGACTATTAAAATTTTTTCACCTCTAATTAAACTCTTTACATTATTTAATAGTGTCCTAAGTATTTTCATTTCATCCTTCTAACATTCACATATTAAACTTGTAGTCTTTGTCTTGACTAGGAGAGCTCTCTGTTTAAGACAAAATAGAGGTAATATCTCCTATTTTAATTTAAAAAGTGAATTCATAGAGGGATATAATAGGTATTTATGAAATTTTTTACTAAATCTCATATCTATATTACTCCTCTAGAGTCATCAACACTATAAATTCTTAAAACTAGCTTTCAAGTCTGCATACAAACTGTAGGGTCTAGACACCTCAGACTGAGTGGGGTTATAAACTTAATTTTTATTTATTTATTTCATCTGAGCATAGTATTAATTTTAAATCATGATTATGGGAGTTATCTCACTCATATTCATCCATTCTATATCTTTTTCAACTCTCTTAAATCACATTTCTCCTTTGCTAGAGCTAGTTTATTGACTGTAGTCAGACAGTAGGTGGCACTTCTTAGGAAAATGGGATTACTTTAGGTGATGCTCATGTTTATACATTGTGTTACATCCCTAGGTTATTATTCACTTCACAAATATCATATCACACTTGTTTGAACTCGTCTCATGTTTAGAGACCTATGCTTACACTCAAACTGCCTACTCCCAATATATTGTGAGTCTATAGTAAGATTTTAGGTGACATTTTGAGAGAAAAATGGAATCTTATAGGTGGTGATGTGTTCCTTGACACTTTATTTCATCTTATCTAATCATTTTTAATGTTACTATAAAATTCATGATGGATTTTGGAATAATAGAGGAATAATTGATTTCTTTACTCAATATCAAAACTTATTATATTTTTATACAAAGGTAAGCATTTAAAGCTTATGGGAAGATAAATTTGGTTACAAAACCAAACAATAAGTGAAACTAAATCATAAAAAACATAAAATAATTAAAAACATATTTGGATCATAAAATAATCCAACAAACTCCCCCTTGATCTAAATGGGTTTAAAATATCTAGAGCAATGACATTGAAGTCATCAAAGGAACTCTGTTGCAAATACAAGTGGTGTACTATACCTTTGGCATTGAAAAAAAATTTATGCCACTCCATAAATAATCCTTCCCTTACAAGTTGTGGTAAAAAATGGATGATGAACATGATTAAAGTCTACTCAAACTTGGTGATCATCATATCGTACTATAGTGGAACATAATCAAGCATGTCCAACTACATCAATCCACATAAGGTCCTATTGGAGACTTAGGTTACACCCTAGCTGAAATTATAAGTGTTGAATTCCTAATCCCAAACATATTCCAACATGGGAATGACCTTAGGCTATGAGTTACCTAATTTTGGGTTAGACCTATAGGATTTTTAATGAGGCTAGCCCCTTAAATATGATAATTTGGATATATTTTCTTTAAAAATAATCTATTGGGATGAAAATGGGAGAAAATATAGGAATAAAAACCTAATTTAAGTGGTGATGCACCTAATTTTCAATGATCCACTCTCAGTTTAGACACTTTCATTACTACTAGTGAATCTAATGGAGACAAGAATTGATCAAATTAAATATCAAGGTTCCAAACATGAGTATTTTAGATGAAGTTTGAAAATAGACCTAAAACTTGAAGGATAGAAAGAGATATGTCTATTTAGTACACTATGGACTTATGACACTTCAATAGTAACCTCACTAGCTAACACATTAAACAACCTACAAGAAACTAACAATCTTAAAGCAAGGTACATAAAATACCTATAGATGATGAAAAATAATATACATTCAATAAATCAAACTTTAATAAAGTACACTTAGCATTAACTAGAATTTGGAATTGTCTTATATTGCTTTAAAAGAGTTTACAAATTGATTTTAGTATAGGTTCACTATACCTAGCTGAGGGATCCAAATCAAGAGCTCCATGCCTACATTTATAGGAAAAATAAAACCTAGATAGGGAAAATTTTGGCACTGAAGGGGTCATTAATGAGCTCAACTCCACTCAAAATCAATAGTTATAACTACCATATGTTTACTCTCCATAAAATATTTTAATTTATCAAGGTCACCTCAAAAAATAGTTACAATAGTTGTACAAATATTTCTCCCACTTCTCCCTACATTTATGCCACTATGTCTTTTCTTGGCATGAAAGGATAGATCATGAAGGTCAGGACCATTGTAGGAAGTAGCCACCCCTACCACCTAAATATTCTTGAGCTCCTCAATGTGTTAACATTTCTAAACATCTCCCAATGGTGATGTTTGATCCCTAAAAATCCACTCTGGTTCAACTTTAAACTATATTTTGACCTCTAGTCAAAGTTTACTAAGCTCTCTTTTATTCATTGGTCATCGACTTATTGATTTGGGACTATCAAATTTAGATATTGGGTAGCTTTAGGCTTGATTTGAGATCTATTAACTTCTTGACCTTGCTCACAGCATTGATCTTTCTCTATACAAATAAATGTGAGCCATAAATCTTTTTCTAGTTTAATGTGCTTAAGACACTTTTCATCTATGCATTTGATCCTAGGATCCACTAACCTTTTCCCCCATAACTTACCATCAGATATACTTTGTATGAGTAAATGTATTTCATTGATCTTCTTGGACCCACTGACTCAATATTTGTCCATGTGCCATTGGATCTTATGATCTGATTGAATGCCAACCATTGGTCTAATCTAGGGACCTTTTTGACTCATTGACTACATGCATGTCATAGATCTTCTACCTAATCTCTTGAGATCATGCTACTTGTCAGACCTACAATTATCCTAATTTATATTTTAATTTTAATAGATATTTTATGAGGCTTAATTTATATGTCCATGCCAAGGAACCAAATTTATAGAGTAAAGACAGCATGGAAAACATCTTTTTCATGTAATACTTCACTCAAGGGTTGCTAAGACAAGATTTAAATATGACCATACAAGGATTGACTATACATGATTTTATTTCCTTCAACATGAATAATAGGAAAATTTTAAACATAGTCTATGAACCCTTAGGCTATAGGGTTGGCCAATTTCTAGTCCTATAAATTGACCAACATTTCTAACAACTCAATTGGCTTGACTAGCCTATTGGTCATGGAACCTAGAATTTGATCAAGCTTGATCATGATGATTAGATAAATAAAGTATAACTTATAATAAGGATTATAACTAACTATTGAAAACACTTTGAATTGATGAGACACACACAAACAATAGGAAAGTAACAAAAACACACCAAAAAACTACCTAAACAATAGAAAAATTAAAAAATGAGCAATGTGCAAGAGCACTTGGAGGTAAAGATAAACCTATCTACCTATGTAAAAAGATCATGAGATAAAACTAGTAGTATAATTTAAGATAAATCCCACTAATAGGGATGGTAAGACTATCTCCATTCAACTTAGCAATCTCAAATGCATTACTTTCTTTGTAACTTGTGATGACATAAGGCCCACTCCAAAGACTATAAAACTTGGAGTGATTTCTTACTTTTTCATGGTCCTCATCCCATTTGAGGACTATATCAAATTATTGGAATGTATTTGAGGAAGTCATATTATCAAATTACCTATTTACTTGGTGATGATTATATAACATGATGTTCATAGTAGTGTTCCTTGTCTCCTCCAACTATCTCAGTTCATTCAATCTTATCTACATAACATCATCCTCAAAGAGCTCAAGTTGGTGTGCAAGTTCTAATTCAAGTAATTCAAGAGAAATAGAAAGATTGGATTCTTTCCCATAGATAATAATTTATTTTTAATGTCTAATATATTACCTATGTGTCACGTTAACTACCAATAGGGTAGTCCTCAATCTAGTATGCCACTCCCTCTGACTAATCGTTGTAGTTCTCTTGATAATCCTCAACAAGTTTTTATTTGTGGACTCTGATAGTCCATTGACCTATGGGTAATATTTATAGGATTCCTTGAGATAAATTACATGTAAAATATCCCACTCACATACCTTGTTTCTATTGAAGGCTAATGCATTTTCAGAAATGATTGTAGAAGGCACACCAAATTTGGTCACAAGGCTATCATAAAAGTCCAAAATAGAATCTTCATTAGCTTCCTTGAGGTTATTTGCTTCAACCCTTATTGAAAAGTATTATGTATCTATAATGATCTATTTATGTCATTTAATTGAAGGGTGTGTATTACCCCTATAAAATCTAAGGCCCATTGCATGAAGGGTTGTTCTACTTATATTGGCTTCAAGGAAGGGCAACAATTTTCTTCTTACCAACAAACATTACACATTTTGGGCATTTACTTACTTAAGAGTGTGCATCTATAAACATTTTGGTCCAAAATTACCTATCTATAATGATCTTAGAGTTTGTGGTCTTGGTATAAAAATTCTCACTAGTTGGACCATCATGGAACTATTTAAGTAGTTTGTCTACTTGGCATGTTCCACAAACCTAAAAAACATGCCTTATATGTCTCTCTTGAAAATTATTATTTATAACAAAACATAAGTTATACTTTTCAACCTAAATTGCCTTCTCTTGGATATATCTATCCCCATAATACATTGTCTTGACATAAATCTTATTATATCATATCATGTGTCCAACTGAAAGGCATGTTGTCTACACCTACCTATTGGCTATCATGGACTGCCAACACTTTTTTTTTGCCTTATTTTACCTATGTTTAAAAGTTCTCACATAACCCTCTAAACCTTACAATATTTGTGACTATAACATCAAGGTCATACTCCATGCATTTTATCACCTTTCCAACTCTTTTCTCATTGAGGTCTCTATTGATTATAAACTCTTTAATAGTTGGGTGTACCACCACGAGTATGATCTTACTATTGTAGACCATGTACCTAAACTTATTCAAATCTCTCAAAAATATAAGAACATGTTTATCTAAAAATATATACCTCTCCTCATACACCTATAAAGCCTAACTAAAGAAAGAAATAGGTTGTTCTAGACCTTGTTCATTATGTTGCATCAACATGGAAAAGATTCCATCCAAAATAGAGAAGGCATACAAGTAGAATTCTTTATTAAAATCAAGATTAAGAAGTGTAGGGAAATGAAATATGTCCTCCTTGATGGCCTCAAAACTTTTCTTACCTTATTTGGTCCATGTAAACTCCTTGCATTTTCTCAACATGTGAGTAAGAGGTTTGGCTAGTTCTACAAATCCTAAGATAAATCTTCTTATAAAATTAATTTTTCCCAAGAAACTCTTTAAACCCTTCTTATGATTAGGAAAGGGTAAGGACAATATGGAATCAACTCTTTCATTGTCTATGAAAATACCATCCTTGGACACTACATGACCCAATAACCTACCCTCATGAACACCAAATATACCTTTTTTAGGATCAATGACACACCAAACTCTCTGCATCTTTCAAAAACTAAACTAAAGTGAGTAATGTGATTAGCTAGGTCCTTTAAGAAAATAGTTACATCATCTAGGTAGATGAGTACCATGTTATTGATTAAGACTTCAAAGGAAACATCCATTACCCTCTGAAAAGTTTCCCCAACATTGGATAGTCCAAAGGGAATTTTCATGTATGCATAAGTGCCCCACTTTGTGGTGAAGGAAGCCTTATGCCTATCTTCTTTCTTGAACATAATCTGATTATAATTAGAGTATCCATCAATCAATGAGAACCTATAAGAACCTACCACCTTTTGAAGAATATGGTCCATTGAGGGTAGTGGGTAATGGTCTTTTAGGGACACCTTATTGAGGTCCATAAAGTAAACACACAAATTTATTTCCCCATTCTTATTCCTCACTAACACAAGGTTTACCATTGATGGAGAATGTTTAATGGGGAATGTTATACTTTATTCAATCAAATTGAATATCTCCCTTCTCATCAAATTCTCTACTTTTAGATTGATAGGCCTTTGTTTCTACCTGACTTGGTTTTTATTGTTCTCTAGTTCAATGGTATGTTTCACAAGTTTGGGATCAAAGCCCTTTAAATCCTTGTATTCCCATGAAAATACATTAAAACATTCTTGACATAAAGGAACAAATGCAACTCTCTCACTTTTGTTGTGCTAATCTTTCCTAACTTCAACAATTTACCTTTCAAGATCTCTATCCTCTCATAGTGTTCCTCCTTGGCTAAGATACATGCCTTACCTATTATCACTTGGTAATATTCATTTAAGATGATTTAAAATGTCACATAGCTGTTAGGTAGTTTTTTATATCTCAGCTATACTATCTGATCATCATATTGATGTTGGAATTTATTTTGATTCTTGTGGCATAATTCTAACTTGTGCATCAAAAAACATATATTTTGATCATCATTATCAAATAATTATCAAATCACCTCATTATTAGGTATAGTTGGCCTACATATGACCTTGACCTTGTCTTAACTCTAGTTATCTTTGACTCCTTCTATGACCTCATACTAAGCTCTAATAGTTGTAAGCCTATCTACATGTTGATTTGCCTCTCTAGGTATGGATTATATATTGAAAGCCAATAAGTATTCTATGATATACCATACATGATGCTTGTGAGATTTCAAATAATGGTTCTTGATTTCACTTATGCCTCTCACTTATTTCACAACAAGCTCACTATCACCCTTAACTTGAATAAATTTGACACCTCTTCTTTTTACCTCTTAAAAACCATATAGAAGGGCTTCATATTTAGTTGTGTTTAAAGTGTAACTGAATTGAAATCTTGTAGTTGAATAATACTTCTAATCTGAGGGTGAAACTAACATGACTCTAGCTCCACTACCATTCTTTGAGCTTGATCCATAAAAGAATAAATTCCATAGACATCTTCCTCTTGAGTGGTGTTAATTAAGAAAGGTATAACAACACCCTCCTCATGTATATAATACACCACTAAATTTTATTCTTCAATATTAATATAGGGATTAAATTCATGATTGTGAAATACCCATTCATCCAAGTACATGTCTGAAATGCCTTCAAGATGTTCATGAGGCTCTTGTTCACTATCATTTTCATCCTCTTCAAATATGTTATAGTTGACATTTGCAAGGTTAGGCATATAGGGCTCTAGGTGGAGCCTAGAGATAGGTTCTAGCCTAATAATGATCCTAGTCCCATATCTAGTCCTGAAAACCATGTATGACCATTTAGAGGATAAATAATCTCCAATTTTTGTAGTAAAGTCCCTGAATAGGCATAGGGGAAAATATGGGGGTATGTCTACAACCATTATATATCAAATGATGCCACAGTTTTTGTAAGATACTAATATGATCTTAATGTGTTTCAAGATACCTACTATTTTAGCGGGGGAACCATCCAACTAGAGAACACCTTTTTCATTAAGCACATACTTAAGCTCAAGCTTATATGTTATGGCTTTAGGTATAACTAAGGTTAAAGAACTAAATCTATCATACAATTATGGACTAAATAGTCCCCTATGATGATTGACAAATAGAATAGAGGGGTCTTGAAAATCTTAGGGGGATGAACAACATTATGAACTTGACCTTGACTAGGAACTTGAATATGACTAGGCTGACTACTATTGGTAAAAATAGTGTTCACCTTATCAACTATCTTTTTCACATAATAAAGTTTGGAGAGATCTTGTTGAAGGATCTATTTCTATCCTAGGATATATAGAGAATCATACATAGACATAGTGACATTAGTCTTTTTCATATGAACCATAATATGTAGAGGAAGACTAGTACCTTTGAACTACACCTTGGAAGTAGAAGTATCACTCAACACTTGGGTGACATGAGGAATAAAAGGAAAATTTTATTGTTGTCCATGATGTTGAGGTATTTTTTAAGTTTTAGGATCTTTATTAGCTATATCTAAAGTGGTAATCTACTAATTGACTTGTGGATATGTTGAAAAATCCTTAGGCTATCCCAAATTATCATCCAACATCCTCTTCTTAGCCCTTATTTATGTTACAACTGATTCATCTACCCTTTGTGTAGTTTACCCTATGTTTATTAATATATGTTCAAAAAAATTCTCTCTTTCTTGAAATTTTATGCACATGGTGTTAGTTGGTACCTTACCCATGTTCCCTTGCTATTGAATTTGAGCTTTTGATGATGTCATGGTAGTCATGTTATCTTGATTTATTAAAGGGCCTTGTGGTGGAGTAGGCATTTTTTCATGACCTTAGAATGAAGGAACATGTTTCCAAATATGATCCTAATATATTTCTCCAATTATATCCATTACCATCTCATTGGAATACCTTCTTGATTCCCATTAACCTTTTTGTGTAAGGTTATTTTGTGTGGGGACCGGTCTCTTGAGCTACTTACAACTGTAGGATTGTAGCCATTATGAGAACTACCTTGAGTAATTTGGCCTTGGTATTGTTGATATAATGGATAAGGGGTTATATTTTAGGATTGAGAAAGGCATTAGGCTTGGAAGGGACCTTGATATGGCCTATATAAATTCTATTGTTTTCTCTCTATAGCGACTAGCTTATTGTTTTGTGCCTTCAACAATCTATTAATCTTTGTAAATTTGTCCACTTGACTATCATCATGTTGAGCTTGATTGTTTGGAGTGGGAAATGGAGTAATGGTAGGTGGGGTTGGTTGAATCTTAGGAAAACATGGCATGAGATGTATTAGCATGAGTTTCCCTATTTGTATCAAATAGTTTTCTACCCTTATAGATATCTCATAGGACTCATTTAGAGTTTCCCCATCCATAGATTGGATCATGACTGCAATGTCTGAATTCAATGATCTCAAAAATTAGATGAAAGCATAATTTTGTGTGTGATTAATGATGATAGGGATCCTATCCCAAGTTTTTTAGAATCTATAATTGAAATTAACAATAGATTATTGGGATTCCCTCTAAATTAAAGTGAATTATTCAACAAGTGACACATGGTCACTTCTATCCTCAAAATGCTTACATAAACACCCACCAAAATCATCCTAATAATTTATTGATTCAGGAGTTAGACCCCTATACCATTTTAGGGATTTTCCTTTCAAGGATGTGGCTCGTATTCTCATGCCTATATTCTCTTTCATAATATTATGCACTAAACAAAGGTTTATAGTGTCAATTATGTGCTCTACGAGAGTGGTAGAATTTTTTTCCTATAAATTAGAGTAGACTCTTCAAATAGGTAGAAAGGATATCATCATTTTGTTGAAGGTTAAGAGGGATATCACTATTTAAGGGTACACAATCTTGCAACCTAGGCCTTACCATTTTTATTTTCTTTGGTGGACTTTTAGTGGATTGAGTATGAGTAGAATTTGTAGATTTTAGAGATATGGGAGAATTAAGGGGTACTAGGTTGGGGTTTGAGATAGTTACCCTCTTCTTCTTTGAAATATCTAAAGGAAATTCAATGAACTAAACTTGTTTACATTTTGAAGTAGACCTGGTGGAGATTTGGTGCAAGAACTTGTCCTTTAATTTGTTGATGACTAATCAAAGACTTTCAAATGTCCTCCCACATTATTAATTTGTCTTGAGCTAATTTCCAAATTCCTTGATTGAAGTCTCATTGTGTGTGTCAAAACTATTGGAGACTTAGGTTGCACCTTAGCTAAAAGTAGAAGTATTCAAGTCCTACTCTCAAACCTAGTTCAATATGGGAATGATGCTAGGTTATGGGTTACCTAATTTTGGGTTAGACCTCTAAGATTTTTAATGAGTCTAGTTCATTATATATGATAATTTGGATCTCTTTTCTTAAAACTCAATCTATTAGGATGAAAAGGGGAGAAAATATAAGAATGAAAACCTACTTTAAGTGGTTATGCAGTGGATGTTTAATGATCCACTCTTAGCTTAGACACTTTCATAACTACTAGTGAATCCAATGGAGAAAAAAATTGATTAGATTCAATATCAATGTTCCAAACAAGATTATTTTGTATGAAGTTGGAAAAGATACCTATAACTTGAAGGACATAAAGAGATAGGTCTATGTAAGACACTATGGACTTATGACACTTCAAGAGGAACCTCACTAGCTAACACTTCACACAACCTAAATGAAACTAAAAGTCTTAAAGCAAGGTACATGAGAGACCTACATATGATGAAAAGATGGCGTACATTATATAAATCAAACTTCAATAAAAATACACTTAGCATTAACTAGAATCTATAATTGTCTTATCTTGCTTTAAAAGCGTTTAAAAAGTAATTTTAGCAGAGGTTTTCTATACCTATCTGAGGGATCCAAATAAAAATCTCCATCCTTATAGTAATAATTAAAAGCTAAAGAGGGAGAATTTTGGCATTTAAGGGGTTATTAATGAGCTCAAATACACTCAAAATCAATAGTTACAATGGCCCTATGTTTATGCTCCTTAAGAGCTTTTAATTTATTAGGGCCACCTCAAAAAATAGTTACAATAGTTACACAAATATTTGTCCCACTTCTCCATTCATTGATACCACTATGTCTTTTCCTAGTATGGAAGGATGGATCATGAAGGTCAAGACCATTGAAGGAAGAAACCATCCCTACTGCTTGAATCTCCTCAAGTTCTTCAATGTCTTAATGTTACTCAACATCTCCCAATAGGAATGTTTGATCCCCAAAAATCCACTTCAGTTCAACTTTAAACTATATTTTAACCTCCAATCAAAGTCTACTAGGCTCACCTTTATTTATTTTCCATCAACTTATTGATTTGGTACTATCAAATTTAGACACTTGGTAGCCTCACACTTGATTTAAGATCTATTGACATCTTGTTGTTACTTGCACTATTGATCTTTCTCGATATAAATGAATGCAAGCCATAGATCTTCTACCAGTTTAATGTGATTAAGACACTTATCACCCTTGCATTTACTACTAGGATCAGTTGACTTTTTGACCCATCACTCATAATTAGATATACTTTATATGAGTGAACATGATTCTTTGATCTACCTAGACCCATTGACTCAAGCTTCATTTGTGCATCATTAGATCTTTTGATCTGATCGAATGTTGACTATTGATCTGATCTAGGGACCTTTTAACTCATTAAATTCTAGTGTACCTTATATCTTCTACCTAAGAGCTTGAGATCAGACCACTTGTCAACCTTTCACTTATACTCAAGGAATTTTGAATTTTAATGACTATTTTAGGAGGCTTAGTTTTGACATCCTTAAGCATGTCCTACACTACTAAATCATTTTTCAAAGCTTATATTTGTAGATAAAAAATGCACCAAGGCACCAAATTTGTAGAGTAAAGACATAACATGGAAAACATCCTTTTCATATAATACTTTACTCAAAGGTTTATATGATAATACTAAAATATGAACATATAAAGAACTAACTCTACATGCTTTGAGTGCCTTTAATATCACTAAAAAGCAAATTTTGAACATAGGCTATGACCCCTTAAGCTATAGGGTTGGACAATTTCTAGTCCTAGAAACTGACCAATAGGTCCCACACAAGAACCCATCCAAGTGAAAATCATATACTATGTATGACACATTTCCTTGATGTCCAACAAATGTTGATCACCTTTGCTAACACTAAAGGTCCTAACAACCCCTATCAACTCTTACTATCATTGATGACTAATCTAAAAGACCAATAAATGTAATATCTTATCCCCCTATTAGGTGAGAGGTGATAATCTATGTATCAAGAGATATAAAATCAAATAAACCTATCTTATCCATGACATGAATATCAGGTATGTAAAACCAAAAATAGAACTAAAAATAAAAACATAATCTAAAAACTGCTACTACAACAAATCCTAGTCTTGAGCCTAGTAGTTTGCACAAGATGGGTGAATCACTAAGCACTCAAAATATGGTTTTAGGTCCATAGAGACCATAGACCTTCGACATATAAAATATCACCTAATCAAATGAAGTTTTAGAATAACTATAATAACTTGATTAACCAAAAGATTTGCTATTATAATAATCCACATAATTTGCTTTAGCTTTCTTTTTATGTGGAAAATGAAGTCATCATGAAGGACATACATCTACAAGATGTCCAATTCCACCAAATTTTAAACATGTGGGCTCTTTCTTGTGTCTACAAGATCTGGAAGATGTTGAATCACTAGAATAACTATAAGATTGAGAATAATGCTTATGATGATGTCTACTTTTAGAAGACCCTAGAGAGTGTTGACGTGAATATTGTGGAGATCATTGAGAATAATGTGGATAATGCCATTAAGAGTGTTTCAGAGAATGATTCTAAAAATTTCATTGTACATGGTGATGATCTCTATGTTGGGACCTATTCTTTACATAGTGAGCCTATTCAATAGGCATACTTTTCTTCTTTGCAAATTGTCTCTCATGTTGATTCAATAACTCACAAATGATGTCAAATGTGGCACCATTAAGCTTATCTATAAGATGTAACATTTAAAAAAAAATGTGTATATATAATTAAGACAATTAAATGTGATGGAAATCAACATGTCATCATCAATTTTACCACTAGTTGTGTAGTATTCTTGTTTTAATGTTTTCATGTGAGAAAGATATTCAGAGACATCTTCATTATCTTCCAATTTATTGTTTAAAAGTTTCATAAGAAGGTCAATATTTTTATATGAAGATTGTTTTTCATACAAATATTTTAATTCTTTCCATGATTTCTATGCACCAATTTTAATTACCTTAATATGAATGATAACCTATTTAGTGCAAGATGATTTGAATAGGGTGAGTGTATGCTTATCATGTTTGTAATATTCAATCAATTTTACCACTTTAGTTGGGGGTGTGGTCTCTTTCTCAATGATTTCCCATAAATCATTAAATATGAAGGTGTTTTCCATGTTTCTACTCCATTATTTATAGTTTTTAGGTGACAATTTACCTTTTTCAGAAATGAGACTGATAATTTTAGCCATGATGCTAAAAAAAGATAATCACTTTAAGAAAGGGAATGTTATTGAGGTTTTACCTTTACCTTCCAAATACAAAAAAATATGAGACTTTTTAAAAAAGTTACACCTTATAACTCTTTTTACAAAAAGATATCAAAAAATAATACTTTTGATCAAAATGATATCAATGGGTTTTGAACCCTCCACTTGTCAATTAACTAAAATAATAAACTAACCAATCCCTCTAAAAATAATCTTGAAACATATATGGAAAATTTTTAAACTATTCTATATTTAACTAAATTTCCATAAATATGTGCATGTAAAAATTTGTTACCAAAAAAAATTATGTAAAATTTTTGCTTTACTTCCTCTCTGGTGGGGCTCACAAATAACATATTGACATCAAATATTTGATGGTTCCATTGTTTGTTTGATATACTTCCTTGAATATTGGTTTTGACTCAATAAGTAAAACATCATAATTATGTGCCATGTTTGATAGCCTCAAACCCCATACAAATTCACAAGATTTTTGTCTTATATTATGGCTTAATAGATCAAACTCCAAACATTCATAAAAAACTATGTAAAATAATCATCATACGGTCTACATTGTGAAGTCTCCTCAATTAAAATTTCAACATTGTTGTATGATCTAAATTCAATGCCATTATAAATTAATATGCTTAGCCATTGTTATTTTACAATCTATTGTATTAATCTAGGGAATTTACTTGTATAAAAATAATTTAAATACATCAATCAATCCACAAATTTATAAAATCAACTTAATATGTTGTTCTACTTTAAAAACACTGCTTGATATTTTGTATTGTTATTTTCTCATAGTTTCATGA
Organism: Torreya grandis; assembly: GCA_037957365.1. Taxonomy (NCBI): domain Eukaryota; kingdom Viridiplantae; phylum Streptophyta; class Pinopsida; order Cupressales; family Taxaceae; genus Torreya; species Torreya grandis. Next base: position 1,808,500 of record JARHVA010001005.1, on the reverse strand, counting down.
AGCTCTTTGTAGACTTAAGTTCCATATTAATCTAATATTAGGTTCCCTCTTCATTATTAGATAAATCAAACTTGAAATTTATATCTTCAAGCATTTATTACAACAAAGAAAAAAAATACTGTGTAGAAGAAAAATGTGTAGAGCAACTTAAAGCTTGACGTCCTATGACATTTTGTTATCTCTAGAAGAAGACACTAATAATAAAAAATTAGATTACTTACATATTCAAATCCTATATCAATCTCTTTTAACTTGAAGTGTTTTATAGGCATGAAGTTATTTTAATAGAGATTCAGGGCTTTCCTAAGTGGCAGGCATAATATTGTTACAAGGTTAATCGATTTGATTTCTCCTTCACTATCTGCAATTCATGCTTCCTTAAGTAAATGCCTCCTAGAATGACAAGGCTCTGATACCAATAAAAAGCTTTGTAATAATGGATAAATAACTTATTTATTTATTCAATATCAAAGCTTATTTTATTTTTGTACAAAATTAAGCATTTAAAGCTTACAAGAAGAGAAAGTTGGTTATAAAAACCAACCAGTGAGTGAAACCAACTTGTAAAAAAACATAAACTAATTAAAAACATATATGGATCTTAAAATAATCCAATAATTCCATGCCTTTATTAGTTAATCTCATTCTTATAAACCATGTAACCATTCCACTATAGGTCATTATTATGTTATAGGATCATTTTATCTTCATATATTGTAGATTTCATTGAATGTCTATAGTAGAAACGTGTTGGAAATGGAAACTTATTTACACTACCTTATCTTAACAAAACAACTACTTCCTTTTGTAAAAGAATTAATTTAGGCCCAGGATACATGAAATAAGCCATTAGACCTATCCATACCTTAATACATTTCACCATGGGGTCACATAGCATCTGACCAAAATGTGATTTAGATAAGTTACAGTAAAGTGTCTCAAATGCAACTTTCCTAACTTGTACACATTGAACTCAAGTTTGACTTCACATAAGGACCTCACCATTATAATAATGTTCTTCTTTATGTTATAAGACTTGTAATAAAGTTTCAAGTGAGTTGAATAATCTCTACTTCAACATTATTCAGAACTCTATTGGAGCTGCCTATAGGTGAACATCATATTCAAGACTGTGTGCTAAGATAGAATCTTGTCATCATCCTAATGACCTTGATTAGGCTCATGGAATTTTTTAAGACCTTATTAACTTTAAAAACATTTAACATCACTATTTTTACTTTCATATCTTGATCATTCCTTCAGGTTTGAACTTGAAACTTGTAAATGCCTACTCTAAAGCTACTTGACTGTGTCAAGTATCCTAGGCTTTGCATATCATAAAGAAAACTCTTGAGACCAAAAATTTCATGAATAATCATGATCAAATATAATCTCATATTTTTAAAAAAACATTTAATCCTTTTTTTGAAGTGATTTATAGGAAAATAAACTCTGCACAAGTGAAACACTATCTACAAACTTCCATGGTGCATTTAACTAGTAAAATGAGGTGTTTTTTCCAACTTCTTCACCTTCACAAATGAAAAAAAGTCTAGAAACATTTTTAATAAGGAATTTAATACTCTTTAATAACATTTACACACTTTATTTACATATAATAATGCAAATATAGAAGAAACCTGAAGTGTTGGGGATATGTAGGCAAAAAAGAGTCAAAGACCTTCTTAGCAATGGTTCATGAAGATCATGCCACCAAAAATATAACTATGAAAATTAATTTTGATTAAATATATAATATTATCACCCATAAAAATCATTTGTTTTGACTCACCTCCTTTTGTCTGTACCATGTATAAATTTGTTGACCTTTTTAGCTTGTCCAAGAGAGTTATAGGAAAGATATAATGGTTTTTCTCATTTTAAGGTCTATCAAATATTCCCAAGTAATAAGCATGAAATTAGACTATGTGAATCCCAAGAAACACTCTTGAAGCTCTCCCACATGCCAAATGTGTTGTACATGCTATACAACTACTCGAAACTACCCAAAACTACTTGATCTTCTTGTTTTCAATGTTACACCTATAGGATGTTAGTCTTAAAATGGTTTATCTAACATATTATAAAATTTAGGATGTTATAGTACACTTGGACACACTTTTCTTCCTATGGAATCTATACAAGTCTATTAAATGACTTAAAATGTGACCTTAGAATGAATTACGATCAACTAAGATAAATATGATAAGGATAAAAAATAATGTTGACCTTATTAATACCATGTTACATTACACTCTATTAAACCCCTATAAAAAGTTTTAATATATATGGGGTTGACGTAATTTGAAATTTGGTCAAATTAGTCAACATTTTGGTAGTTTCCTAAGGGTGGTAAGCGAACTATGCCAAAGACTAGTAGCCTTCTCCTACCCATTAGGATATGAAGTCATGTATGCAATATAATGACACTAAATTACATATGAAATAACACTAAAACACACCAAATAAAAGTAAAAAACACATATTAAAACACACTAAAGTAAAAACACATGTTTTCTCAATAACACTTAGACAAAACATACACAACATAAGGCAACCAAACCTATCAAAGTATGTACAAGACATCAACACTTGAGGTGAAGAAAAATCACCATGACTTTAACCAAGATCAAAGATAGTATCTATTTTATCATTTTTTCTCCATGAAATCAATCCATCATGTGAAGCATACTTATCAAAAAATACTCACTTATATTGATGGTCAAATGATTTACCATATTTAAATCCTCTACTGACTGCAAGTGTGCCACTTGGATCTTTCAAGGACACTTTTTCTATCTCTCTTAAAGGTTTTATTAACTTTGTATCTATCTTAACTTCTATCATATTCAATTAGAATTTACCAAACTAAAACTTGGGAGTTATCAAAGTTGTTTTGTCTTTACTCTCTTCTAGGACATAATGCACACATGATGCACTTAATGCATATAACCATCCATCTTATCCTCCTTTTTCTATAACATATCTAAGAGTGGTTAAAATTTAGACTAAGATATGGACTTCTCCTAAAACACACAAATATCTTCCTTAGCCTCAATTGATTCCTTCATGACTACAACCTCCTTAGAAGTGACTAGACATTCATCCTCATGCTTAACAAGACACTTTCCTTCATGATTAGAAGATTCATCAACAAACTTATTATAATATTCATATTTCTTAGGAAGGGGAGTATACTTACTCAACTACTCAAATTATTGAACTATGGCATGAAATTATTACCAAAGATCATCTTCCTCTTCATGGTTGTCACCTTCAAGTACTCCTCCATATTGTGTATAAAAAATGGCATTATATTCATCATCATCATTATCTACCATGATTTTAAAACCATCATCATCATACATATGAACAATATATTTACCCTTAGTAGTTTGTGGAAAAGAACTATCAATGCTTACCTTAAACTATCCATCATCTTCCTCATGGATGATGTATGTGCCAAGATCAATTTGCTCAAATAAAGTGTATGGATCATATCCATAAGTGTCATCTCCATACTCATATAGTAAAATTTAAGAGATAAACTCAATCTTATAGGATGGTCTATCATCCATAATACACTCCTCTTAATCATTGATTGTATAATTTAGGTTAGAGATTGCTTCTACATATGGCTCAATATAAAATTTAGCTAATGCTTGAGTTATAATGGTTACCTTTACTCCATAGCTTATCTTGAAGGATAATAAATACTAATAAACTAAGATACATCCTCCTATCTTGGCTATGAAATCCCTTTAGAGGTATATAGCAAAGTGAGTAGGCAAATCAACTAATACTATATCTTGAAGGATAAGAAAGCTTAGACAATAATGTAAGAAAACTCTCAAACCTTTGAAAAGTACCGATAAATTAGTGTCCCATTAGGTTTTATAAATCCATTAATATATGGTTCATATTTAAAACCAAATTTATCTATCACAAACTTGGGCATATTGAGGTATATTCCCCACTATCCATAATGTAATTGTGAACAAGCTTATCTCCAACAATGAGAGTGAGGTATAAGGGTGGAAACTTATAAGAACTGGAAGAGGGTTTAAATATGTGAGTGGGATCATTATTTATTTCAAAACCATCATGTATTGATGGTTTAGGATTGAGGTGAATTTTGGATACTTTCTCTTGAAGAAGCTCTTTTTGACTGAGCAAGTGAATCATTTCCCAAAGAGAAAGAATAGTCTTAGAACTCTTCAAAGAATAAATTATGTTTAAATTAGGAACACTAACCTTTTATTATATCCTTTAAGGAAAATAAATTCCTTGAACTTTAGGTATTGAAGCACTTTGAGTCACCCTTCCAACATTCTGATTTTGGAGAGGTGCATAATTTGTAGGGACTACCACACTTGGACTCACACCTTGCTACCATGTAAGAATATTTCTTGGACTTGTGCCAACACTATGGAAATATATCAAAGCCTTACTCTTTGATATTTTATTATCTTAAATTTAAGTATTTTTATTATGGACATATGTGTCTTCCACTAGAATGTTTTCAAGGTTCACTTTTTGGGACTGCCATCCTTCATTTGTTTGCATGTAATTCTCATTTTTTATTGATAATTAAGGAATCACTCCTCCTTGAGAAACCAAGACTTGTATTACATATTCATTGGAAGCCATAAATTTTCCTTTATTATATTCCTCTCCTTGGACCAAGTTACTATGAATCAGGATCATGGCTCTTATGTTAGAGTTGGAAGTTGGGTTGTATGCATTAGATGGCCTATTGAAATTAGGTTGTCCTTTCCCTCTACCTTGACCATATTGATAATTTGGGAACCTATTTAATTTTTGAGGATATGAGTATGGGTTTTAGTTAACACCATATCATATATGTATTTACCTAATCTAAGCATCTAAGGCCTTATACCTTGCATTTAAATCAATGATATATTCTACCTTTTTGGGGGCAGCTCTAGACTTGGTGTTTGCATTTGAAACTTTGGCAACACTTGGAGTATTAGTATACATATTGGTTAGAATAGGCATTAATATTTTTGGAGGTAGTTTTCTAGATTATATTAGGCCATTCTCAAATCTAATGGATAGGTAATAATCTTTAGGTAAGGTGTAGCCACCCATAGACTATAACATGATGTCTATGTCAATTCCAATAGCCTTTAAATATGTAGGGGAAAAAAATCTTATAGGTGGTTTCATGGGAGGAGGAATCCTATACTAATTTATTTTGAATCTCTTATTAAATTCATGTATAGTATCCTTAGGACCTCTTTGAATTACATTGAGATGATGAATGAGTGATGTGTGCTCAATTTTGTCTTCAAACCTTGAGGTTAGAAAATATCCAAAATCATCCCAAGTGGTGATACATCCTCGTAACAATGTCATATACTAATTAGGTTCCTTCTCTCTAAGATACATATAAAGTAACCTAATGGAAATTCTGACCTCAATAACATTATGAAAGCTATATAAGTTTGATATGTCCCTAATATGCTCACTAGGGATGATATGGCCTTCACCATTGAAATTGGGAATACTTTTGGTAGAATTATGGGGTATATAATCATATGTATTGAGGTGTATGTGATTTGTAATGTTAAAGGATAGCAATACATGCTACCTATCCATGTTATCCTCAAGTTTTTTTTCACTCTCTTGATATTCTTAGCTTCCAAAGTCTTCTTATTCTTCAACTGTCAAGATAAGATGATGATGTTGAACTTCAAGAGGAAGTTTAGGTTGAAGGAGTGGGTTTATGGGGTTAACACCTATACTAGTAGTTGATCTAGTAAGTATCATTAAGGATGAATAAATAAATGATAAATATTGGTCTACAACTAGATATTACCTTGAATAGAGTCACCAAATATTGAGTAAAACACCATATGCACCTGTGATGTTGTCAAGACTAGCATTCACCTTGACAAGATGTCTTTGGGACAATAGTCCCAATAGACATGCCAGAACTATTATCACCAAATATTTCACCCCATATATTATTATTCAAGCCTAATCTAATATTTTATTAACATGGAATTAACTCTAGGCTTGTGGCTTTCCTATAGCATAGGTAACCCTCTAGGTTTAAAGGCTAACTCCCTAGATTTCTCTTTCCTTGCTTATTACCTACACTAATTGCTTACTTGGATGAAAAGGGATAGAAGTAAACATGAAATTAAACTAATATAATGAGGTGATAAACCAAAATTATTTCCACTAGAATACCACACCATTGCACTATGAAAAATGACTCATAATATTGGTCCCAATATCCTAGATTGCACTAACATAAGTGTTTCAAATATAGAGGTGATATGCATTACACTACTCAAGGTGAGTGAACTAGAGGTCAGATTGTAAACATTAAGGCTACTCCTTAAACTTAAATATAGATAAATGGAATATATTTACTCCGTGTGATTGGTTAAAGGGATAACTACTTACATCAAACATAGAAGAGTAGAGAAAAGGCAAGGATAGATACTTATAACTAGACACTTCACTATGCACCACTTCACACACTTAGACAAGATATATTATGAATTTAAAAATAGATTTAAAATATTTATTTAAAAGGAAAAATATAGTATCAAACCATCAAAGCTTCACCATACCAGGTGTGGATCCCTATTCAAATGACAAAATGGCTTGCATTTATAGAACATGCGAGAGGAGAGAGAAGTGGATCTCAATGGTCACAAGAATAAGTGTCAAGTTATGAGAAATAGTTAAATTATATAATAATGAAGTGGATAATAGACCATGAAGGTCTTCTTGGACAATTTTCCATTTGAATCATGAAAAATTCTTCAAGCTAGCATAGAGACTCTCCAATTACCTTCTTAAAAATGCTTTCATGATGAAACATCTCTTGACAGCTTAAAAGTGAAATAGGAAGTCTTGACACATATGTACTATCTTAGGGATGTTTTAAATAAGGTTTTATATTCATCATATGATTCCCTAACTTATATTATTATTTATGACATTTGTGTTTACCATTCATAGTCACTTAATAGCCCTCCAGGTTTGCCTTCCCACTTGTCATCGAAGTGGCCTTCAATTTCTCAAAGAAATCCATGGAATAGGTGTAAGACACATATTCAAAGTATCTTTTCCATATAATACATGAGTTATAAATTAAAAAATCTAAAAAAAAAAATTATCATCTTCTCGTTAGGAAACCACTTACTCTTTTCACTATCTGTCTAACACTACCTAAGATGAACTATGCAGCAGAGAGGTTTCCATGCTTATCCAAAGTGATAAATGAGTTTAGGGAATTATAATAAGTACCTATAGACCTTCCTTAATGATTATCATTCATAAATTATACTCTACACCTGTAGAACACCTAAAAACTTGAAAAACATATTGAAATATACCTATTTGTAAAAGTGATAGTACAAACCAATTAGGTGTCCAGGAGTATGAGAGAGTATTATACAAGTTCTAAACACTTTATAGGCCAAGTTACCTCTCTGAGTGCATATCTTTGAAATATTTATCCATCAAGTCAAAGCCAAGGTTTTAGGAGGTTCTTAACATCCAAACCCTAAACCAATTCCAAAAATATTAAGTATAGTACCCTCCCCAATTACCCATATCTTCTTGAAATATCATCTTTGGTGTCTGTATAGATATGATCACTTGAAGTTGACCTATCAAGCTTTCTCATGCATTCTAGGTACCCTTGTCATGGTTTAAGGTCAAGTTGACCACTCTATGTTATTTATCTCTAACCTAATGGTTCTGATCAAAGTTATATCTCCCCTTCAAATATCTCAATTATCTTATGAAGCTTATGTGTTCATTTGTGTCAACCTAGAGGCCATTAGGGTATAGGACTAGTTTTGGGCCTAATAGGCATGACTACACTCCTTAAGCCTTTGACCACCTATGAGTGACTCTTAGTATTTTAGGTCACTATTCACATTTTTTCACCTCTAATTCAAATCTTTACATAATTTAATAGTGTCCTAGGAATTTTCATTTCATCCTTCCAACATTCACATAGTAAACTTACAATCTCTGACTTGACTAGGAGTACCCTCTAACTGAGACAAAATAGATGGAATCTCCCCTATTTTCATTACCAAAGTGAATTTATGAAGGGATATAATAGGTATTTATGACCTTATGTACCAAATATCATAGTTATAATACTCTTCTAGTGTCATCAACACTAAAAATTCTTCAAACTAGCTTTCTAGTTTATGTAGTAACTATAGGATCTAGACATCCCAAGTTAAATGGGGTTAAAAACTTGATTTTGCTCTATTTATTTCATCTGAGCATAATATGAAGTTGAAATAACTAATTTATGAGTGTCCTCACTCATATTCATCCATTTTACATCTCTTTTAACTCTTTCAATTCACATCTCTCCTTTGCTAGAGCTAGTTTGCAAACTATAGTTAGACTATTGGTGGTACTTCTTAGGAAAATGAGATTTCTATAGGTGATGTTCATGTTTATAGATTGTGTTACATGCTTAGGTTATTATTTAGGTCATCAAGATAATATCACACTTGTTTTAACTCATTTCATGTCTAGAGATGTGTTTACACTCAAACTACCTACTCCCAATATAATGTGAGTCTATAGTCAGACTGTAGGTAACATTTTGAGAGGAAAAGGGACTCTTATAGGTGGTGATGTGTTATTTGACACTAGATCTAATATTATCTAATATATATCAAGGTCACTATAATATTCCATACCTATATGAATTCATTCATACCTATAAACCATGTAGTCATTCCATTATAGGTCATAATTGTGTTATAGGATCATTTTAGCCTCTTGTACTATAGATTTCACTAAATGTATATAGTATAAAGTTTCTAAAAATGGAAACTTGTTTACACTACCTTATCTTGACCAAATAAATACTTCCTTTTATCAAGACATTAATTTATGCCTAGGCTACATGAATGAAACCATGAGGTCTACCCATACCTCAAGATATTTAACCATGGAGTGGAATAGCATATGAGAAAAATGTGATTCAGAGAAGACAAGGTAAAGTGTCTCAGATGCAAATTTCCTAACTTTCACACATTAAACTCAATTTTAACTACACATAAGGACCTCACCATTGTCACAATGTTCTTTTCTATGTTCAAAGACCTATTTTCAAGTGTTAAGTGAGTTCATGCATCTCCACTTTAACATTACTCAGACCTCAAATGGATTTGTCTGTAGGTGAATATCTGATTCAAGACCATGTGCTAAGTCTAAATCTTGTCATAATCCTAATGACCTTTATTAGGCTCATGGAATTTTTTAATAACTTAGTTAATTTCAAAACCTTTAATATCACTATGATTCCTTTCATATCTTGAGCTTTCCTTTAGGTTTGAACTTGAAACCTATAAATGCCTAGTTCAAAGCTACTTGACTGTGTCAAGTATCCTAGGTTTTGAATATCATAAAGGAAACTCTTGAGACCAAAAATTTCATGATTACTCATGATAAAATATAACCTCATATGTTTAAATCAAAAAATTCATCCTTGTTGTAAATCCATTTACAAGAAAATAAACTCTGCATAGGTGAAACACTATCTATAAACCTCCATGGTGCCTTCAACTAGCAAAATGAAGTGTTTCTACCAACTTCTTCACCTTCACACATGAAAATAAGTATAAAAACCTTATAATAAGTAATTTAATACTATATAATAACATGTATGCCACTTTATTTTCATAAAATAATACAAATAGAGAAGAAACATGAAGTGTTGGAATTATGCAGGCAGAAAAGAGTCACAAACCTTATTAGCAATGGTTCATGAAGCTTAGGCCACCAAACATATAAAAATGAACATGAAGTTGGATTAAATAGAGATTATTATCACCCACCAAAAACCATTTGTTCTAACTCATCTCCTCCTATTTGTACCATGTAGAAACTGGTTGACCTTTTTAGTTTGTCAAAGAGAGTGATAGGAAAGATAAAATGGATTTGATAATTTTTAGGTTTGTCAAAGCTACCCAATCATGTAATTGGAATATGGGAATCATAAAATATACTCTTTAATTTATTTCACAAGTTAAATTTGTTATATAGGCTATATAATTACTTGAAACTACCTAAAACTACTTGCTCTTCTTTTTTTCAACATTGCACCTGTAGGATGTTAGTCTCAAAATGGTTTCTTCGACATTTAGGAAACTATAGTACACTTGAACACACTTATATTCCTATGTAAACTATACAAGTCTATTAAATGACTGAACATGTGACCTTAGAATGACTTAGGATAAACTAGGATAAATATGGTAAGGATAAAACATAATGTTGATCTTATTAAGACCATGGTACACATTTTACACCCTAGTAGACCACTAAAACAAGTTTGAATATATAGGGTGTTGACGTAATTTTACTTGTCAAATTAGTTAATAGTTTCCTAAATTCACTATAATAGTGGATCTATATGATGCACCATTTGGTTAGATGATGTGATCCTAGGAGTCAATTGTCTTGCAAAGCATAAAGTTAAGGTTAATCTATATCTAAATAAGGTTGAGTATCAAGATGATTTTGGAAATCATACATAACTTTAGGGTGAGAAAAAATAGTTAAGCTTAGGCAAATTTTTGTTTAAAAAGTCTAAGAGTAAGGGATGCCAAACATTTATTGTTAAAATAAATGAGATGGAGGAATATAAGGAACCATATATAAAGGATTATCCTTTTCTAATGAAATTTAAGGATTTGTTTCTTGAAGAGTTACCTAGACTACCAACCAAATATGAGTTTGATTTCTCGATTAACATCATACTTAGATCTAAAGTGTAGTCTAAGGCACCATACAAGATGAAAACTATCAAATTAGTTGAGTTGAAGGCTCAACTTCAGGAGTTTTATTGAAAAGGTTTATTAAACCAAGTACACAACTATGGGGTGCACTAGAGTTATTTTTCAAGCATAATGATGGTACTCTTCACCTATGTATTGATTACAAGATGTTAAATAAGGCAAAAATTAAGAACAAATATCCATTACCTCACATTGATGATCTCCTTAATCAAATGCAAGGGGTAACAATATTTTATAAGATTTATCTTAGAGTAAGGTATTATAAACTAAGAATGTGAGATGAGGATATTCCAAAAACAACATTTAGAACTCGGTATGGGCATTATGAATTCATAGTGTTACCTTTTAGATTAACAAATGCTCTAGCAACATTTATGAATCTTATGAATAGTGTGTTCAGGTATTATCTAGACCACTTTGTGTTAGTTTTTATAGATGGCATCCTCATATAATCTAAGGATGAGGAAGGACATATTAAACATATAGAAATAGTTTTAAAACATTCATAGAATCACATATTATATGGTAAGTTGTCTAAGTGTGCATTTTTCCATAAGAAAGTACAATATTCATGACACATTATCTTTGCGGATGATATTTTAGTGCATCAAGTGAAGATAAGAGACATAATAGAGTGGAAATCACCCAAGAATGTGCATGAGGTGAGGATTTTTATGGGATTGGTAGGCTATTCTAGGAAATTTGTTCCAAATTTCTCAAAGATAATTGATATAATCATCTCTCTTTAGTAAAAGAATCAAATTTTTTTCTACTCAAAAAAGTGTGAGAAATCCTTTCAATAAATAAAAAGGAGGCTTACATCAGTACATACGATAAGAGTTCCCAATCATAATCGTCAATTCTAAGTGATCACAGGTGCATCTAGGGATGGATTTGGAGGAGTTACTATGCAAGATGGTTTGGTAGTTACATACAAGTCTAGGAAATTGAAGCCTTATGAGGTGAATTATGCATCTCATGATCTATAAATTTTTTCTATAGTGTATGCCTTACAATTTTGGAGGCATTTTTTATTGAGGAAACCATTTGAGCTCAAGACTAAAAAATTGGAACTCAAATATATCTTTAACTGACCAAACCTAAATGCACATCAAAGATGTTGGTTAGAATTCTTATATGATTATGATTTTGATATTAATTTTATAAAATTCAAGGATAATAGATTTTTATATGCTTTAAGTTGTATAAGGTACATAACAACCTTGGGTACTGTCAAGAGTAATTTACATGATTAGGTAGTCAAATTATCACCTAGAGATGAATTATATGATCAGTTCAAGAAAGCATTGTTAGAGAATGCTCAAAATATTAGGTATAAAGGATTTAAGTTAGAGAATGATGGTATTTTGAGGTATAATGGTAAGATGTATGTGCATGATAAATAGAATTTGAGGAGCATAATGTGACAAGAATTACACAATGTCCCATATTCAAGACATCCTAGTGTAACTAAGTTCATGGCTAAGATAAGACCTCTCTATTTTTTGAAAGGAATCAAGAAAGATGAAATATATTTTATGTCTTATTATTTGTATTGTCAGTGTGTGAAATCTAAATATGTGAATCTAGTAGGATTTTTATATCCTCATGATTTACCAAAATGGAAGTGGTAGGTGATTAGCATGAAATTTATCTAAAGGTTAATATCATCGCATAACTGACATGATATGATCTTGTTTTTAGTTGAAAAACTAAATAGGGTATTTTACTTCATACCAGGTAACTTGAAAGATGATGCACCTATGCTTGCAAAGAGATTCATAAAAGAGGTTTACCAATTTCATGGATTTTTATAAAAGATCATTTAAAATCAAGATTTGAGAATGACTTATAGATTTTGGTTGAATTTAAATTTGGATTTGGGTATATAATTAAATTTTAGCAATCCATATCACCCAAAAATAAATGGATAGATAGAGAAAATTAACCATGTTTTAGAAAATACCTTCAAATGTATTACATGGATCAATAATACAAGTGGTAGGAGTACCTTCTACTGGTTGAGTTTATCGACAAAAACTCATACAAATTAGTGTTGAAGATGGCTCCATTTAAGGCATTATATGGAAGGAGGTGTAGATGACAAATCAGTTGGGATAGGTTATAGGACAAGGTATTCTTTGGACTTGAGATGCTTGTGGAAATGGAAGACCAAGTTAGAGTAATTAGGCATAGGTTGGCCATGGCCAATGATAGACATACAATTTATGTTGATCTAACTATAATAACAAGATAGTTTTTTAATGTGATAAATTATTTGTGCAGTTTAAGCCTCTAATTTTTAATGGATTATAATGAGTTTTATTGGGATTTATCTCTAGAACTAATAACCTATTAATTAATGGATTTTATGGTTATCATTTGACTAGCTACTATTTTAGTTAGGATGGATTTCATATGTTTATTTATGGATAGTTTAATTTTACTTAATTTACATTATTATTATTAATTGTGGATTTAACTATACTTTCATATTATGCACATGATGATCATGTTTATTTAGTTAATCACAATATTATATTATGGATTTTATATTGTTTTAGGATAACAACCTTCATTTTTATGAGGTGGATATAGGATTGATCCATACCTTAGATTGTGATAGAGGGTGGCATAGATGGAGGTGTTGGGGGATGACAAACTATAAACAAGAACTTGCACATGCCTCAAATATATAATATGTTTTTATATTTATTTCTTTATTTGATATCTAATATTTGATTTCAATTATAATCATGATTGATGTAATTAAATATGGTTATGTGTTACATTTGTATTATCTGAATTAAATTTATTATAATAATGATGATTAACTAAAAGTATGATTTAAAATCTACATTGTGTGTTCTTGATACAAAATTTGGAGGTATGTTTGATTGTATTTGAAATTATAAATGTCTTAATACCTATCTAGGAAATTTAATGGCATTGTGTGTGTTAAATGACAATTAAATTTACTAAGTAGCAAGTCAAGAGTTAAATTAGTTTGACATTGTCATTATGATATTAGTTATATTGACTAATTATTATTGTAAATTCTTTGTGCTTAGGCATTGTTAATAACCCTATGCTAAGTCAATGATAATAGTTACATTATTGATGATTATTGGGAAGCCATTATGTTTGATAAATGTTATAATGTTTATTTTATGATTGAAGGTTTTGTTAATAACCTTGGGCTGAGTTGACGTATCATTGAAAGGATAATATCTGAAGGACTTTGGTGAAGTCAATTTTATAATGGTTATTATGTATTCAATGGTTAATATTTATTATAATGTTTAATTGATTTGTGAATTCAATATTAACATTCATAAAGTTTGAGAGGATTATCATTGTTTTTAATAAATAAAAAGTTAGATATTAGGGTTAGTGGTATGGTGTTGACTTGGTGTTAATCATACCAACTTGTAAAATAAATAGTTTTTTTAATTTCTTGAGAAAGGCATGAAATATTTGTTATTTTCTCTACTAGTGGGATTTGCATGTCTCAGTCACCAAACTAACAAGTTATGGAAATAGTTATGGATGGATTAGTTAACATGTAAGAGAATAAAATGAAAAGGAGTATTGGGAGGACACAACTTGACATGAGAGAGAAATGAGAAGAGAAAGGTTGGTGAAATTAGGAAAAAGGATTACAATATTATCATTTGGGACTTCTTACTAGGTTGGTTTCATATTAAAATTCATATATGTGCTATGTGGAGTTTTGATGAATTCTAATAAATATTTTATTAAGGGTTTTTATTGTTTCATTTTTATTAAAATATTAAAATAAAATAGAGATAAATGATCATCCTTGTGGATGTTTGAAGTAACTATTGAGAGGGGGTGAATTATTAGACAATAATGCACATCCAATTTCAAAACCATTCCATCGTATATCAACTTGATCTAGAAACATAAACATGAAAGTACATTAATCTAAAACATGAACAAGAGCATAAAACACATCAACACATCATCTACATGGGAAACCCTCTTTGGAAATAAAACCCACTCTCAAGCCCACAAACACTTGGACTACTTGTCATATAAGAGATTACAAACAAGAGACTAATCAAGTCTTTCTAGCTAGGATTTAGTGAAAAATCAATTTCACAAGGATAAATTACCCCTAAGATGATCAATTCCTTATAACCACCTTTTGTTCAAGTCTTTTTGACCAAAAATCTTGGTCAAGTCCTTATAACCAAAGACCTTTAGTGTAACATTTATTTCACAAGGAGAAATTACCTATAAGGAAGATCAAGTCCTTCAAACCCTCTTATGAAATGAACACCACCTTAGAAATAATGTCTTTAACACCTAATGATGGATCTATAATTTTATAACCCTTGCACAAACTCCCTCTCTATCTAATATAGGCCTCTCACATAGGCATGCCATAATCTCTCTCCTTCTTCACTCAAATTACCCTCATATACACACTCAAACCTCTTCACACATATTCAACCTTTAAACCTATAAAAAATATATCATAAAAACATAAAAATGAATATGGGGTCATCCACATAGACCACACTCTACTCTGACTCTCATATCAACCACCAAGCTCACAAAATCATCATTTATTCTTCACTCATCCGTAAAGCATTTGTAACATCCTTTTGCATCAACCTAGACCTATTTTCTCATCCTCAACCTATAATATCACTATTATGACATCAAAAATATGACCTATAGGTCATACACATAGACTTGAATCTACTCTACTCATCAACCCATCCATTTGGCATATTATCTCTCCTCTCTTCTTCACTTCAATGCTCACTACTCTCATACAAGCCTAGAAATCATCTTCTTGATTTCACTATATATAGATATTTCATGATAAAAAAGTTATTTTTATGAAATCATACTTTAATTAACCCTTAATTATTATCTCTCATCAATACATATCTCAAAATAATCTTCATACATCAGCCATAGCATCTATGGGTCACCCTTAAGCAACTACACCTTTTAATTAGGCCCTTGTAGCTCTTATAGGTCTCATGGAGACCTATTCACCAATTTAAAACTTCATCAAAAAAAAAATAACATAGGAAAAATTTCCACTCCACATGACTCCTTAGTCATCCTAAAATTATCACAATCATCTCTACACACCTTTGCATATGCTTAATCAACTCAAACATTTTTTGGTACAAAGGAACATCATGAACGAACACATAGTCAACTTATTAAGAATTAATTTTAATCAATATATATTTATCACACCTCAAAAAACCATATATATGATCCTTATGGAGTCTAAAACATACTCTAATAGCTATCTCACCTTTAAATATTGAGATATTACTAAGCACAACTTAATTACCCTTCTCAGGTTACTTACAGAGTAAACACAAAAATATAGTCAAATTTTAACCTTTATAACTTTTAATATACAAAATTTAAAACCTTAAAATATATATTTATAAATTCACCTTGGATTAAAATACAAATTCACTTTCTATACCATCAGCAAATTCTTCCTATATCAAAAGATATGGCCCAAAAACTAGACACTAGTCTTTCCTTTGTTAAATTTAAATAGTTGAATTCAGATGGTCACAGTTAAACTTAGAACACTATGATATAATTTAAAGTCCTAAATTATTATATTAATCATAAAACATCAATATTATTTTAATTTCCTTGGTCTTTAACTATGTTAAACTTTGAATAGGTTGACCACTTTGACTCCACTCGCACTGTCGATCTCAATTGCATGATTAAATGTGAATTATTAGATCTTTATCCTTTACCTTTGATCATTATTTAAATATCACTAATTCCTAATATCTTTGAGTAAATTTTATCCATTAATATCAATGATATTTTACTTAACTTTACATTGTGCAAAATTGACTATGGGAACCATTGCAATCTGTCTGAGAAGCCAACTTTAAACCTCAATAACTTTTGTTGTGCTTAGACACATGATATGAGATTTGAACCATAATATTTCATAATATATTTTAATATAAACATATATAAATATTATCTTGAAACCATTTCATGTACAATATATAATTTCATTAATCTTCTCACTCATATTTTTTTGACACATAGCCAACTATGCCTAGAACTACCTAGAAGGCCAACTTTTCACATGCATATATTTTGATGTGCTTCATCACATGACCTAAAACTTATATTATATAAAATATGAATAAAAATAAACAAACCCATATGATCAACTCATTCTAAAACTACCACATGTTCTAAATATGATTATATCAAAAATTCCTACTTAGTTTTACTTGCCACATGCAAATTTGGCTAAGTATGGGAAAACACTTTCAAACTACTTGGGAGCCCAAATTTAAACTTGAATATATTTTTTATAACTTATTTTAATGACATGATATTTAGTGCATAATATCTTATATCATAGGTTAATTCATCCATATATCAATCTACTCCAAAAACTTTCATATGTTCAAGATATGAAGTCACCAAACTGCTTACTCAGTTTCATTTAAACATAGAAAACACTATCAAAAAGCTTGGGATCCAAAATTTTCACACACATATATTTGGATGGACTTCATTTAATGACTTTATACTTGGAGCATATCAAA
The DNA here is from genome assembly GCA_037957365.1 of Torreya grandis. Lineage (NCBI taxonomy): Eukaryota > Viridiplantae > Streptophyta > Pinopsida > Cupressales > Taxaceae > Torreya > Torreya grandis. The sequence continues at coordinate 1,791,081 of JARHVA010001005.1, read as the reverse complement.
TTATGATTAATTTTATCACACCCATATAACCAAATCCCCCTAACTCATCCACACATGGTAATTAAGACATCATCAAACTGCCTACTCAGATTTTTTGCCATTAGACCTAAAATATCTAGATGAAAACTATGGACTAATAGATTCCTTCCACTTATTCACACAATCACTCAATGCATCCTTTACATCTGATAGTACCTATTTCATAATCTCAATACTTCAAACTCATCCCTAATCATTTTTAAATAGTCAAACTCTAAAAATCAACCAAGCCTACTTCGAGCATACTAGGACAAGCACATTACACACTTTACCATTATCATTTAGAATATAAAATTACTTCATCCAATCTCTTAAACACATCCATGAAATCACTAAAAAAACTCCAACATCTCCCCCTTTGTTATTGATGTAAACACTCATCATAAAATAATATACAACTCATCTTCCTTCTCTCTCTTCAAGCACTCTCACAATAGGAACTTTCTCCCCCTTTGACATAATGAAAAAGTGAGAACCAACTGATCCTAAGGACCTAAAAATACTACTATTATTATAATACCATCTTATAAATATATTACAAACTCCCCCTTACCTTGAGCTTACCTCTTCTTACCTTGACAAGTTCCTCTTACTTCATACCAACACTCTCTTCAACCAAATATTGCAACCAATGAAGAAATAACACACAAAAGTACTTAAATATGATGGAACTCAAAAATAAACATCTTATAGGGACTCCCCTAAATATATTTTATCCATTTCACCTTTTTATCATCTTCATATCTCTACACACCATGAATAACCCCATATAGGCTTACTAGCCTTCTCTCACAAACCACCTCAAGGACTACCAACAGAACTTCATACCACTCACCAAATAGAAAAAAATATCCAAACCACTCCTAATAACTCACCTTGAAATACTCATACCTTTATTTTTGTAAGAAAATAAAAATAAAGCACTCTTCTTATCACTAGTTTGTCTAGACTCCTTGTAGCCCTACCTATAACTTGTAGAGCCCATAATTTTTAATAGATGCACCTTAAATAACTAAAAGTTCATATATAAAATAATATAATATGTCACTTAAATCACACCAATTTTCATCACCTAGATCATCCTTTGTAACATACTTCTTTCACAAATGAAATTTCTAATTAGGCCTCCATCTTGATAAAAACATGAATAATTTGAAAACCACAAATGTTAACATATATTTGAAACATGATTTTACAACCCATTTAACCCATTCAACCTATTAATAATCCTAAAATATCAAATCACAAGGCAAACCACTTTTCTAGTAGATCTTAAAATCCTAGAATCCTAAAAATAAATAGGGTCAACAAACCTCCTTCTCATCAACTTCCACCTTTGAAACCTCTTTTACACATGGAGACAACCATTAAATATTTATGGAAAAATATATGAGCTTCCAAACATTTGGGAACATATACTTCCTATACCATGTCTTTTGACCTACAATAAGAAACATAAACCCGAGAGAACACCAAAAAAATTCCAAAAGGCTCAAACAGGATCATCAAGACACAAAACCACCTCTCCACATCATATCTTCCACCTATACATACCTAATTCAAATCCTAAATAACACCACATAACTAAAATATAATAAACTATAACAAGATATTTTACTCTTAATCCTTCTTGATCCTTAGACCTGTCTTCCTACAGAACTCACAAGCTCTCTTTTCTCATGTAGGAATATTTAGTACCTTGTCAAAACACATGACTTGTGACTTGGTTTGATCAAGTCATCATATCAATATTCTTTAATTCAAAACTATATTAGACATCTTCACTATTCTATCATTATAGGTACATCTCACATATGCTCCCCCTAACTCCATGCTTCACCTAGATCATGACATCTTTAACAAGTCTTCAAATATTGTCCAATCATAGTCAATACTTATATAGAGACACCTCATCTTTAGAACATTATGAAATTCCATGGCATACACAACTATTCAACAAGCCTTTTACATGATTATAAATATCTATGACATAAGCCTAAATGAGAGGCCTTCAACTTATAGGGTCATCTGGCATCTACCATAAAATGGTATGTAGATAGATATTTAAAACTCACCTTATTTTCATACCTTCTCATAAAAAAATATATGATATCCACCGAGCTTCCTCTGACTAAAAAGTGTCTCTGTGAAGCCTATATAGAGACACCCCTTTGACATAGAGATACTAAAATTCCAAAAACTCATTAGACTCCCATATCTCCATAACTTTCTCTGACTTGTAGTCTTTATCATCTGATTGATTTTGAATAGATGTTTGACTTCATTATTTTCTCCAAATTTGTAAATAAATTATAACAACATAAACTCTTTATTTTATTTTTTGTTATATCTTAAAAAACAAACCATATTTAATTTCAAACTAATCTCTCTTGATATACTTATGTTTTTAAACCCATATGTGACCTCTTCCTTGCACACTAGAAGCCCCATACACCTTGTTTTGCTTTGAGAAATCATTCATCTTGTTCTTGAAGTATCTAGCAATGTGACCAACTTTATGACATTTGAAACAAACAAGATCATTCCTACCTTTTTCTTGATGATGATTGTGATCTTCCTTTTCTATCTAGATAGAAGACAAATTCTATATCTTCTTCATATTTGATTCCTTCTTTGATATAGCAGGCAGTCCACCTTGATCATGACTATTCTTCATAGTCTCTGGTATCAATACCATGGAGTGACTTTTAAGACCATATTTCTTGTTCTCAGAACTTGAATTCATCTTCAAACTATTCTTATAGAATTTGGTAATATGTCCTACTTTATTGCAATTATAGTAAACAATATCATTCAACATACCTCTTGATTAATCTAAGATATGATTTATCCAAGACCAATTGCTTCTACTTCCAGGGATCCATGAGAACTCATTATTGACTAACTTCCTTCTATAGTCCTTAACTCTATGACCATACTTATTACATGCATAACAATGACCATGGAATAAACTAGCATACCTTGAAGCATTTTTTAATCTAAAAGACCTTCTTACATTATTTTTAAAGATTTCATTCTCCTTGACATACTCAAGCTTATCATGCTTATTTTTAAGTTTATCCAACTTGAATAAAATAATCTCATGTTAAATATTCAAGTACCCCATCTCAATCTTTAGCTAAGTGTACTCATCTTATCTTGATTTTAGATTTGTATTTACAGTCCTTAACTGATACTCAAGAATATTGATCTTCTCTTCATCCTTTTTGGCCTTGTTGGCCATGTCTTTCAATCAATATGATTTCACTTAAATAGACTTGATCTATTCTTGATATTTATTTTCTTATTTCTTAGACATGCCTAACAAAATTCCCTCAAGAGAATTAACTTGTGCTTTAAGACCTTTGATCATATTCCTCATTTTATGATTCTTCTTCTTCTACTCTTTTAGATCACCAAGTACATGGATGAGCTTAGCTTCTAAATCAACCTCTTCTTCCTCGCTATCATCTTCTCTACTATTATGTCAAGTTTCTTTGTCAAACATGATGTCCTTTTCTTTTGAACACAAACTTGTCTTGGCATTTAGTAGTTGAACCTTGAGATCATTTATAACATTCTCATCCTCTTTGGCATCTTTATTAAAAGTACATATCTTCTCTTCAAGTTCCTTGATCATATCCTTCCACTATTTATTCTCTTTTTTTAACTATTTATCCATCTTTGTGCCAACTCAGGATGTCCTTCAATCTATTAAGATTCCTCCAAAAGACCCACTCTGATACCAATTTTTGGAAGTAACTACTAAGAGGGGGGTTGAATCAGTAGACAATAATGCACATTTATTCTCAAAACCATTACATCATACATAAACTTTGTCTAGCAACATAAACATGAAATTACATTCATCTAAATCATGAAAAATATCATACAACACATCATCTATGTGTGAAACCCTCTTGGGGAATAAAACCCACTCTCAAACTTGAAAACACTTAGACTACTTGTCCTATAAGATATTAAAAACAAGAGATTGATCAATTTCTTCCGAACAGGATTCAGTGAAACATAAATTTTACAGAGAGAACCTACCCCTAAGATGATCAAGTCCTTCTAAACACATTTTGGTCAAATCTTTTTGACCAGCAACCTTGGTCAAGTCCTTCAAAACAAAGGACTTTAGTGAAACACATATTTCATAAGGAGTAGCTGCCCCTAAGGAAGATCAAGTCCTTGAGACCCTCATATGAAATTAACACCTCCACATTAGAGTTGATGTCTTCAACACTTAATGATAGATCTCTAATTTTATAACCCCTACACAAACTCCCCCTCTATCTCATACATGCATCTTACATAGGCATGCCACAATCTCTCTCTTCCTTTACTCAAACTAACCTCATGTACACACTCAGACCTCTTTGTACATCTTCAACCTTCAAACCTAACACAACTCTATCATAATAATATCAACATGACCATATGGTCATCTACATATACCACACTTTTATTTTCCTTATAGATTAACCACCAATCTCACACAAACATCATCTATCTTTCACTCATCCATAAAGCATCCAAAACATCTTTTTAGATCAACCTAGACATATTCACTCATACTCAACCTATAAAAACACTATTATAACATTAAAAAATATGACCTAAATTTCATACACATAGACCTAAATCTTTTCTAATAATCAACCCATCCACTAGGCATATTATCTCTCCTCTTTTCTTTAATTCAACACTCACTACTCTCATGCAAGCCTAGAAATCATCTTTTTAATTTCATTATACATAGATATTTGATGATAAATAAATTATTGTTAATCCATTAGACTTTCCTTAACCATTAATTATTTTCTCACATCAATACATGGCTCAAAAAAATCTTCATAAGTCATCCATAGCACTTATGGGTCACCCTTAAGTAGCTACACCTTTCAAGTAGGCCTTTGTAGCTCTTATAAGTCACATGGACCCATTTAGAAATTTATAAAGGAAAAAAAAGAACATATGACCACTTAAAAATTCATATATCCACTCCAAATAACCCCTTATTCATCCTCAAATGATCATAATCATCTTGTCTCACCTATGTTTATTCTCAATCAACTCAAACACTAACCTGGTGCATAGAAACATCACGAATGAACACACAGTCAACATTTTAAGCATTATTAATACTCAATATAAATTTATCACACCTAAAAAATCCATGTGTATGATCCTAATGGAATTTAAAACATACTCCAATAGCTATCTCACCTTTAAACATTTATATATCAATAAGCATAACTCAATTACCCTTCTTGGGTTACTTGCAAAGCAAACATGAAAACATAGTTAACTTTGAACCATAATAAATTTTAATGTACAAAATTTAAAACATTAATATATATATTAATATATTAATATTTTATTCCTCTAAAAATTCAAATTTTACACCATGAGTATATTCTACCTGTATCAAAAGATATGGCCCAAAAACTAGACACTAGTCTTTCCTTTGTTAAATTCAAATATTTGAATTCAAATGGTCACAGTTAAACTTTAAAAGCTATGATATCATATCATGTCCTATATTATTATATTAATCACACATCAATGATATTATTATAAGTATATTGGTCATTAATTATGTTAAACTTTGAATAGGTTGACCACTTTTACTCTACTTGTGTCATCAATCTCAATCACATGATTAAATGTGAACCATTAGATCTTTATCCTTTACCATTTTTCCATGTTAAACCTCTAACACTTCATACCATATCACTAATTACTAAAATCTTGGATTAAATTTTCTCTATATATATCCTTAAGAGTTTATCAAAATTTACATTTTGTAAAATTGACTATGGGAACCATTGCAATATGTCTGAGAAGCCAACTTTGAACCTCAATAACTTTTGTTGTGCTTAGATGTATGATTTGAGATTTGAACCATAATACCTCCTCATATAAGAGAATAAAACCATATATAAATATGATCCTAAAAACTTTTCATGTTCAATATATAATTCCATTAATCTTCTCACTTATATTTTTTTGCCATAGAGAAAACTATGCCTAGAACTGCTTGGAAGGTGAACTTTGCACATGGATATCTTTTGATGTGCTTCATTGCATGACCTAAAACTTAGCACATAAAAACTAAGAACAAAAATAAACAAACCCATATGATTAAATCATTATAAAAATACCATAAGTGTGAAATATGACTATATCAAAATGCCTACTTAGCTTTTATTACCACATGAAAATTTGGCTAAGTATGGGAAAACACTATCAAACTACCTAGGAACCCAACTTTGAACTTGTATGTATTTTTTAAAACTTAGTTTCATGACCTTAGATTTAGAATATAATATCTTATCTCAAAGGGTAATTTATCCATATATCAAGATGCTCTAGAAACTTTCATACGTGTGAGATATGATGTCACCAAATTGCTTACTTGGCTCTTTTTAAACACAAAAAACACTATCAAAAAGCCTGGGAGCCCAAATTTGTACACACATATCTTTGGATAAACTTCATTTCATGACTTTATACTTGAACCATAGTAACTTGGAATTAATGTGATCATAACCATATGACAAATTCCCCTTGACTCATCCACACATGGTAATTATGATATCTTCAAATTTCCTACTCAAATTTTCTACTATTGGAGCCAAAATGTCTAGATGAAAACTATGGACTACAATTCCACTTATGCACATAAGAAATAAATGTATCTTTGAAATTTTTTATGACCTATTTCATAATTTAAATATTTGAAACTCATCTATAATCATCTCTAAATAGTCAAACTCTAAAGATCAACTAAGCCTACTTCAAGTATACTAGGATAAACACATTGCACACGCTATCACTATCACTTAGACTATTAAGGCACTTCATCCACTCACCTGGAAACATCCATGAAATCACTATGAAATAATTAAAACTTCTCCAATAGTTTATGGCTCATCCATCTACATAACTGAGCATATAACCCAAAAACCTTAGGTTGAACAGCTTGGGATTTGAGTTTTTTTCCATATTATGTAAAATACCTAGATATAATGAAGAAAAATTCTATATATATACTTGACTCATATTTGGAACCCTAGGAAAAATTATTAATAGGGTATAAATATTTCATTTGTTATGTGTATTCACTTAGATCCTATAGTTTTTTATGCTCAATATTTTATTGTTGAACCAGTTAGATAAATATAAGCATAAATACATTAAAATTAAGTATTAAACCCAAGTAGGGTATGACTATGTATTTAGGGGTTTTTAACTCAAAAATTATAAGGAGTTTTTATATATTATTTTTATGTTCATGCATTGGGATGAATGTATATTTTACCTAATTAGAGTTATTAAAAGCTCAGACTAGGGCACGGCTATGTGTTTTATAAACCTAATAGTTTAGTTATTAAGCTACGTAGAAAACCTAATCTGATCAAGTATAGTGTCATCATGGTTTTGTTTCTTTTATATGACTTACCTAGAAAAGTATACATATACATAGATATGTATATATATTCTACAAGACTTAACCTTTGATATACATATCAATGTGTGTGTGTGAGTGTCTAGACACACACACACACACACACACACACACACACACACACACACACACACATATACATATATAATATATATACATATATATACATATATATATATATATGTATATATATATATATATATATATATATATAATTAAAGTTAGAGGAATTTATTTATATGTATTTGAATCAATATTGAGACTGAAGTATATAGTGTGAATTTGATTGGTTCTATGCTTAAGATGTAATTTTAGATTCTTTGAAATGCAAAATAAGTCTTATTATATACTATATAGAAGTCATACAAAATTCATTTCAGTGACTGTTAAGCGGCTAAGTATTTAATTGGTTTAGTATAGAGGGTCCATTATAGCATGAGGGTAAATTAAATAAACTTTTTTAAAAGAATTTATAGGAATAAAACTAATATAAATGATCATATTTATATTATAATATCCCAAGATGACTTCATACCATCAATTGGATTTTCTATTAATGTAGACAATCTTATAGTTTAGAGATATGCTTACAAAGTAGTATAACTAGAACTTTATAAGTCTATATATCTCTCATATATATACATCTATTATCTAACAAAAATCATGTATACATTCATATCAGTTTTTATTATGAATGTGAGTTTAATAAGTTTTGGTTAGATTATGAATTGATTAAATTATGTTTGTCAATTTAATAAAAACTATTTAATACAATTGGTTGAGTTGAGTATATGATAGTATACATTTGTTATATAAAACATGACTACTATGTATAATGATATATTATATAGTCAAAGTAATTTAATTTTGAGTTTATTTATATTGTGAAGAATATATGAAATGATTAGCGGATTATTTAGTTATACGTGATACTCTAGTTAATAGACATAGATTTATGTATATTTATGCTGACTGTTCATAAATCATAGTAGATGTTTTAGCCAAATGATGGCATAAGTAGATAGACATATAAGATACATGTGAAGTGATAATGGAATACAATTATAAATCATGTATATATATATATATATATATATATATATATACCTATTTTGTTTAATGTTTAAAAATTATACATTTTATAACAAGGGAAAATGAATGTATTTTTTATTCAGGCTAAACTTGAATATGTGTCTAATGGCTGAAAAAGCATTTGTACATGTAGTATTTATGATTGAATATAATTCATATTAATGATATGTGTGTTAAATAAATTATTGTTGTACTTTTTGTAATTAAACATTAAGATTGAAAGTTATGTTATTTAGATGGATGGTATAACATTTCAAGTTACATCTTAATATGGTAACTTGATGTCTAGATACATTTCTTACCTAAATGGTATGATTTTATTGAGGACTATTTTGTTATCTATTTATTATGCAGTAATAAATTATATGTTTTAAGATTCATTACATTTCATTTGCTGGACTAAATGAATGTACATAATATTTCCTTTTTTAACACATAATTATCTGCTTATAGGGAATATTATGTATGAATCTGTTGGTTTTTATATTATATATATATATAGATAGATAAAATCTCACATTAATGACCCTAAATAAGTAGTGTGATGGATTCCAATCACTTAATTATTATCACTAATGCATAGATAAGGTGTAATATGATTGAGTGGTGTGTATGAAATTGATTGATCCTTGTGATCAATAAATATATAAAAATTTTGACCAAAGAAGTGATTATAGTTAAACATTATCATTTCATCTAATTAATTTAGTTAAATTTTTGTATGATATCATGTTAAAATGGTTTTATTTATGGTATACATCATGTATTAGTTATATTATAACACATGGGTCCTAGTTTGTCACTTTGGATTCCCACACCATCATTATCTACCCATCTATGAAGGGAGAGTCATTCCCTAGTTGAGAGATTGTGTGGGGGATTGATGGTCCATGGATGGTGTGAAAAGTCACTCAAATGATGTTATCCCACCCCTCCTTAGTACTAAACTAGAGACTACACTTGAGATTACTTATGGATATTATGAGTTCATTGAGACTCGCATTCTCTTTGGAGCTTTGTATCATTGTTTATTATTGTTAAGACATTTATTATGTTGAAACTATACTTTTATTCATTTGAATAGTCATAACAGTTGGTTGTAATATTGTATCAACCATGGCTAAATTTGTAATAATACTTTTATGGATTAAATGTATTATTTATTTATGTAATTGACATTGTAACTTCTATAGATATTGATATTGTTATGGTGATCATTATATAAATATATTATCTATAGACCTTTGTAAGTTTAACTAAAAAAATGTATTTAGTTAAATATCACTCTTGTATGTAACATTGTGATGGAACTTGTTAGTTGAATTTATGTAATTAATTTAGATTTTTTTACCCTATTCTAGTAAAAATGAACAAGGTTGTTACATGCATATCCAATTGATTGAAAAGTAACTAATCTTTCATTCACATTGGAGGCCATACTGTGTAGGTTAAAATACTTCTACAAGTGAACCAACCATGCATCAATTGCATCACCTAATTCTTCAATTAAAAAGGTGGGTAGAGGTAGCTTTTTTAGTTCCTTGATAATGGGGTCAGCCATATTTACAAGTTTGTCTTGGAGTTCTTACTCACCACCATGCCCTTCTTCTCTAAGAGGTAATTATTTAGGTGGGATTGCCTCTAAGCTATTCAATATGCATTCTTGGGTTTATTGTTTTCTTTGAATGATATTTAATGTAGTTAGTATCCCATTCAAGACTACCTCCCAGTTGGCATTAGGATCATTTCCATCATGGTTAGGAGTTCCAACATTGCTAATAAAATTTTTAGGATTAGGTTCCTCTCTTTTTGGAGTATTGGCCCTAAAACCTCTACCTCTTTTTCTACTAGGGTTGACATCCCTTAGATTTTTGTTTACAATTCTAGATCTTGTTCTCACCATCTTGTGGTGAAATAATTAACAACTCAATAGGAAACACAACAAGAAACATCCACTAAATTTCCTAAGAGTAGTGTAACATGGCTTTAATACCAAAACATAATAACCATAATTTTTTTTATAACACTAAGATAAGAAACTATGAAAATGGATTTATAAACTGAGTTATCACAAAAAATGTAATGATATTCATAACTCTATTATATCTAACATAGTTACTATACCAAGTTAATAAATCAACAATGAATTTAGTAAGAAGCATTTTTAGCCATTTAAGTATTCAGATAGAGGTGAGTCAGTGTAACAACACCCACACACACCTCTCCATGTACTTGTAATATGGCCTTCCTATCAAAGTTTTTAATAACTTATAGTCTCACTTGAGTACCTACACAAGCCATAAAATAGTTTTTACCTCATTGGGTAAGTAAGAGTTCAACAAGTAGTTGTGAAAGGAGAAATAAAATTCAATAGAAGAATCATCCTACTAAGATTGCATAAACAAGATATACCAAACTCATAGGCAACATGAAGTGACCATGGGAAGGAATACTTCCAAAATTTACACCAAGCTTGGAATGCTTTAATAAAATCATAAGCAAGCATATAATGAGATTGACAACATCTTTCTAGGTAGCTTACGGATATTTAATTATTATTTACCTACTTGATCAAAAGGTATAAGTGTATCATATAATTATATCTAATTAAGGCAATATTATTTAAACCTCTTAAGATGTTTCAAAAACCATGCTTATGTTCTATTTTGTAACAAATTAATAGTTTTACTTAGCATGGCTAGCCCAATTACCTTAGGGATTAGAAACATACATCTCAACCTTTAAAATAAAACTTGCTCCTCTTTATTATCTCTCAAGGTATATTTTATAGTTCAACTAAATGTATATAACTCAATTTGTTGTTCCTTAATAAGTTACCTAGGGAAGGTAATTCCTTATTATACAATGAAATAGGAATTCATTAACATTACATAGATCATTTACAAATAAAGAAGAGATGTTCTCAATCACATCATGATTCATTTGTAATGACCATTGGAATTTAGGCCCTTGAGTTAATAATCTATTTTACAATCTTATTTCTGAAGCTACTTAACTTCTATTATATATGAGACTAATGCATGAAAAATCATTAATTAAGTTTTAAAATACTCAAAACAACCTTTCCAACAATTATATAAGGCTATCATAATAGTTCTATCACTTGAATATTAATACTATTAATTCTATTTTAGAGGGATATGAACAATTTAGAAAAATATTTCTCATAAGCTCATAAAACTTTGTTATAAAATTCCAAACTAAGATTGACCTCATAATTAGATCACAATGTCAAATTTTTAAATAAATTAATTCATCATAATCTTCAAAGGAAAAATGAGTTACAATACCTTTTTAAATTCTTAAAGAACCTTAACTAAGAATCTTATCTTCACATTTTGAGATTCACTATAAATTAAGTTATGTCTAAAGTCTTTTATAATATAATAGAAACATATCAAAATTCACTATGAATAATAAACAATTCAGCTTGTGTAATAAGTATGTTAATAAACTTTATACATACTAACATAACTTTCCAACTTCCTTGTACACCAACACATCATTCACATGTCACATAAATAAATCTAATCAACTTAATTCAAAAGACATTAAGTAATCATAATCAATGTCAAACTATCTTAATGCATTCTACATGAGATAAGATAACTAGTAATATTCACTAGTCATATGAACCTAAAAAGCTTCACACAAAATTATTCTTAATAAGTTATCTAAATGAAAATTTTGAATTATGAAAAAAAATACACCATTATACTCAAATTAGGATTAACAATTTGATATTTATATAGTAATATACCTACAGTAAAACCTTAAGTCCAAATAATATTTAACCAATAAATATATAATTTCAACTCATGCAGCTATATCAATTTCATCATTATTGTTAAAGTTTTATTTAATAGTCATGAAGTTATAGAATAACTTAATAATATATGTACATATTAAATCCAACATAAAATTACATAAAGGTAATATTTCCACATCCTCTAAATGACACAATAAGGTTCCTTAAAGCCATATGCATGTCAATATAATGAGTGCATTGATAAGCTAAAATAACAACAAACATTTTACAATTATAAATCAAAATGAATACTAATTAATCCTATTTATATAAAATAATCATAACTATAACATTATATACCCTAATTGAAAGGATCAAATATAATGAATTAAGATTATAAAATATCAATGTACAACGAAATCATTCCATTTTACATAATAAAATTTTTCACTTCACTTTTATTACTAAAAAATAATGCACATTCCAAAAAAGTATAAATAAATAAATCTTCTACATGAATGTCCAATGAATCAAAATCGCCTCTCCAATCCCAATGAATCTGACCATAAGTGGTGCTAGACCACCCCAAACATCAATTGGATGTAGATTGAGGTTGTCAAGTAAAGATGGAAAAAGGACTAAAAGAGATAAACAACTTTGAGATTGTATTGACAACATCAAATAATAATATAGACATAAATTCTTCATATTCCAACCCATCAATATTTACTACCTTGGCATAAAATCCAAAGACTACATCTCATCCCACTAAGCCTCTTAATTTTTAAGTCCTATTCCATTTAATAAATATAATATGATCAATAAATGAATTATATATATATATATATATATATAACTCATGCATTGACATAAATTCTTCATATTCCAACCCATCAATATTTACTACCTTGGCATAAAATCCAAAGACTACATCTCATCCCACTAAGTCTCTTAATTTTTAAGTCCTATTCCATTTAATAAATATAATATGATCAATAAATGAATTATATATATATATATATATATATATATATATATATATATTTATTTATATTTATAACTCATGCATTGAATGTTAAATTAAGAAATATAAGCAAGCTATAATAGAAACTCAGTTCATTATTAACCCATGAGGTTAATGAAAGATCAAGTCTCAGACAATAGGGTTATAACACCAAAATGAATATAATTATAACCATAAAAACCCTTCAACATTTACACCAAAAATACCACTCAAAAATATGAATGTAATGGCTAGGTATCCAACAAAAATAGGAACATAATTATCACCAACAATCATTCATTAAAACTCATAGCCCAAAGCCCAAGTCACCAAATATGCAGTCAACAAAACTAAGTCAACATGTGATCCTCTATTTTGAACCAAAATTGGTTTAAGTCAAAACCCTAAATAATAATAGAACCTAGTCCACTTATCTCATTCAAACTTTCCACAAAATGATTGCAAATAGAATAAAAATTATACAACCATGATACCATCAAATGAGAAAATGATTTCATTTAAAAGTCAAATGAAATGATTACAAAAATATGAGTAATGATAAACTTGGTAAATATTGACATTTTAATTGCAAATAAAGTGTCATTAAAAATCCTTTTCCAATACCATCCAAATAATAAATTTGCCATTATGTTCAAACCTTAAGGTAACAAAAATGTAGTCCATAACAATACTATGGCCTCACAACCATAGATAATATTAAAAAAATTTGATAGCCTCTATAGGTGGTAAACACCAATAATAATTCAAGGCTTAAATAAAATAAAAAACCAATTAATTTGGCACACTCATAATACCATATTAGAGCCATAAGAACAAAACCAATATATGTAAATGTCAAAAATAACACCTACAAGTGTTTATATTTCTAAGCACAACTTACTTGGATGTCTGTAAGTACTATGAAAATGAATTGAGAATATACTTGATTTCCTTTCCTTAACAAAAAATTCTAGCCTCCACACACATGCTAATACAACTTTAATCTAATTAAAAAATCCCAATACAACAAAAAACTCAATAAAAACCTCTTCATGGACAATAGGAATAATAATTTTGAACATTTTAAACTTTGTGATAAACTCATAACATTCATGAAACCAAAAACCACTTTATTTTAATTGACCACCATTCTCCAAAATTTTTGGAAAAGTTTCCTCGTGCAGTAGGCTCTCCAAAAGGCAAATTCAAAATGACCAAGCAAGAACCCTATTAGAGTAAGGAAGCCTCTCGACTTACTTTCATGGGGAGTCAAGCTAATGCCACATTATAATTTTTGTGGCCAAACATAAAGACTTTAACCAATACCAATTCCATGAGAATCAAGGACCCTTCCTTTACCTATCTAAGCCAAGACTTGGTTGACTCAAACATTACCAACAAGAGTCCATTAAACTATGATTTCAACAATAATCAAAGATTAGTAAACCTTACCAAGCTCAAGTAAAATATGTAATAGAATGTCAAGTATTTTAATGCCACTCAAGAGTCTAAAAAATTAATCCAAGAATTTATAATGAGATTAATTCCATTCAAAAACCAACATAATTCAAAATCTAGTTAAGTTCATAAGAAAAAAGATTAGCATTAGAAACAAGGTCTTCCAAGCTGATAATAACATGAATGCATGCAAAGAGTATAAATGTACAAACATAAATTTAATAATATATATGTTATCACAATAAATTGAACCCTTGAAAAGGTTTTTAAATCCTCCTCACTTAGGTGATAGCATGGAGACACCTCTACAATATGGGTGGCCTAATAAATGAGGTGAATCTCTAGATAGGCCTAACTCCCTTGATGCTTCTCCTTCAAACTATAACTAAGCACATTTATATATAAGGAAAATTAAGAGAGATAAATTAAACAAAATAAGTAGGTGATGCACCAAATTAACACCCTCCACTTGCCTATAATACACTAATAACATGAATAAGGACTGAAACCTACCACACTAACTCAATATGAGCCTCTAAGCATCAATATATTAATATGAAGGTATAAATCAAGATAATTACTAAGAGGGGATGATCAAGAGGTCCCATAGGAGACACTAATGAATTAATATACATACTTATCTAATGAATTACCATGTACTACACTCTATATTACCTGCTAAAATGACTACAACCTACAAAAAGGTAAGGAGATAGGACAAATAAGAGAGATATATGACACTACTACTAATATTCAATAACTAAACATGAAATACAAATTAATTAAATAATTAATAAGGATTTAAATCATATTTTATTCATATCAAATTCAAGTAAAAGTGTTTTCATGAGCAAGGCTTTTCTGTGCTCAGGTTGAGGATCCATTTGAATGTCGAATAAGGTAGTATATGTAAGAGAAAGAAGAAGAGAGAGAAAGAGAGAAGATGTGTTAAGAACTAATCATGTATGCCAATAAATAATATAATAAATTACATTAATAAAACCTATCAATAAAAATTTATGGAATCTCTCTTCAACATGTGTGCAGTTCATTTCATGATCATCTTCTCAAAGTGACATAGGAGTTTTGTTTTACTTGATAACTCATCAAGTCTTCTTGAAACTGCCACCTTATTACTGATTAGGAAGTGAAAAGTCATATTATTGAGGTCTAAATATTTATCCTTGTCTTTGATACCTATTAAATATCTATAACCCATTATATTTCCACCTTTTTCTACAATCTCATTCATAACTTTCACACTTTCTCTCTTTAAGGCCTATTCCTTGTAACCTGATTTTAACATAAAGCTCATAGGTTTGGATGATATAAATATATTATATGAAATAAAAATACATATTTTGGTACCCTTTATCCTATTTCATCTTCACCTAAAGTTTTATGGCTCAAATCTTAATTCAAACCTACTAGCTCAACACCCTCCTTCATAATTAGGCCTTAAGAAGCCCTGAATTGGATTATAAGGTAAAAATTGATTTTTAAGGCTCACACAGATATAATATTTGGTTAATTGGAAAGGTATAAAATGTTAAAGAATTTTTTAATTATAAAAACTTATAAATTATTCATAAAACTCCCAGAAAATTTATTTCTAAACTCCTTGTTTGTTGCCCTATAGGGAGTATAGACATATGTTTTGGCTATTTATCTCTTATCTCCTCTCATAAATTTTATAGACATTAAACAACTTTTAAAAGTTTTAATATGTTTATTCAAACCTTTATTTAAAATTTCATTAGTTTTTGAGCTCTAAAACTCAAGTTATGACCTTTTTAGTGTTTCCTCACCTTCCATTTTCTTCATCTACATGATTGTAGGTCTATATTTTGGTGTTTTGTTGAATTATTTTAGGAATAAATACATAATTAATTTTTAATTATAAAATATATTAACCCTTATATCCATAAAAATCATTTTTTGGTTATTATAAATCAATAAGGCCACATAAAAATACCCTTTTCTAACTATAACAACCCAAAAATTGAGAACAATGACACCTAGGAAAAGAGAAATGAGTATATATTGAATTTTATGAGGGTTAAATACCTAATTATTTTTTAATTTGGAATTTAATTAACCAATTAAACCATTTAAATCATTTTTTCATTTAATCAATCAATAAAACCACATAAAATACCATTTTAGACCTGCAACATTACCACAAATCAAGAACAATGCAGAGATCCTCTTGGATGGGTTAATGAATTATTGATTTGAGTTGTTTGGGTGATGATAATTTGTTGTAATGATATTAATATTTCGTTTTGTATTTTTTTATTGATTTTTTTTATTAGTTAGTCTTCATATTCTCTAAAATACATTGACACTTAAAAACCCTTCATCCTCAAACTATAACCTGACTAATATGGAGTTTTTTTCATTAAATGCATGCACGTGCCAAATGGATGTC
Source organism: Torreya grandis (assembly GCA_037957365.1). Taxonomy (NCBI): domain Eukaryota; kingdom Viridiplantae; phylum Streptophyta; class Pinopsida; order Cupressales; family Taxaceae; genus Torreya; species Torreya grandis. The sequence continues at coordinate 1,773,812 of JARHVA010001005.1, read as the reverse complement.
TTAAAATGGTTTGAGAGTACTGATAATATCTTTCAATAACTCACATAACCATTAATTTTCAACAAATATTTCATAAGTGCCTACATACTGAGAAAACTAAACCTAGGGGTTTTATAAAGGTTTTAGAGGAGCTAGTCTTCTTTGTGATTGTTCATGAAGGATAGGACCTATTGCTAATAAATATTTACATATATTTTTTGGGAATAAGGGTTAATCAAAATTCATAATATCACTTTTCATCACACTTATCCTCCCTTATGAAACAACCTTGTGAAAATAGCTCTTCTTGGCTTGTCAATGACCCGATAGAGATCTTAGATGGTTTTATGCCTTGTTTGGACCTTTAACACCTTATTTGGAATTAATATGGCCATTTGGAGGTTTTATGTTGTTTTTAATAATCTTACCACATAGTGAAATGATCTTTTTGGTTGAATACGTTCTATTAAATCATGATTTTTTAAAAAAAATCATCAAGATATCCTCTTCATGAAATGGAAGTTGATCACTTGAACTAGTGTCTTATTACATCCATGTATGAGATTCTCATGGATCTCTACCTAACATTCCTAATTAATATGTAATGTAAAATTTTTTGATAACCTATCTTTTCTCACATTACATTATATTTTGAAGGTTAAATAATGAGACAAGAAGGTTTTATGAGAGGGTTGTATGTTAGAGGAGAAGTATTTTTCCACCTTGACAAAGGGAAAGTGAAAGAGGAATAAAATATTTTCTTAAATAATTTTATATGAAATAAAATACCTTCCTTGAATTCTAAACCAACTTGAAACATGTGTACTTTTCATTTGATATGTCTAGACAAACATAATATAAACATATCAATTACCTTAACTTTTCAAAATTACCTTAAGCCATGCTAAACACATTATAAAGGGTCAAAAAATGGATATTGGTTAATCATTTGAGGACCATGTCTTCCCATTTTGACTATACCACCTTATAAGACCTTAATCAACACCACTCTTCACCATGACAAGACAATCTACAAATAAGACAAGAACCCTCAAGTGTTATCAACAAAGTTAAACAATTTTAAATAACAATTTTTTAATGTTACTCACTTATGGTAGACAATTTTGGCTAAAACTGTATACATATTCAAGAACTCAAAACAAAATTAAGATGAAATATAAGTTATAACCACTAAATTTAAACAAGTGACCTACCAAAAATGAAACCCTAACTCTTCATGAGCCAAAATTAAATAAATTAATGTATGAATGGAAATCAAGAATTCATGCACAATTAAATGATCGACATATATTTTAATGATGAAAAATGACACAAATGATCTAATGATAACATGGTATAAAAATAAAAGATCACATTAATTCCATAGCTTAATTTTTTTCTCTTTTTTTCCATTTTACTCGGTTACTTGGGTCCTAATGAAACCTAGCTCACATACTTATTACTACATTCATAGAATATACCATGAGTAGTATCTAGACATACAAAGAGTAATAAATTCAATAACAAAATTAAGTAATAATACAACCTAAATAATGAATCGATAACTCATTAAGCATGAAATATCTAATGTTAAATGAAAGTGCATAACTGATAATTGTCTCAACAACTTCATAATGGATCAAATAACAGATCATATAACTGTATCACAATAGTAAATTGAAAAATCATGTCCAAATAGTTCATAAAAAAATAATTAAATATCAAATGAAATCAGTACAACAAATAGGGTCATGACAATTATTTAAGAATTAGTTGATAGGAGGATGATTACTCTCCCTCCCAATAATTATTTTCCACTACATGGATTGGAAACAATTATAAATATTCCTTATTTCAACTTTCATCACATTAATATTCATTGACATAATTATTTTTTTGCACTTGGATATTAAATTGAGCACTATGTTGATAGATGTATTGTTAAAATTTTAAAGGATACATCCAAGTCTCCTTGTTGTTCTAATTTATCATATTATTCCATGATAGAGTTATCCTAAGAAGTTCCTATTAAGTAACCAATGGTTACTCATAATATGGATAGAAATGCATTTAGAGAGCAAAATTATGAGAAATTAATGGTACCACCAACTCAAACAAATGTAAACTAGTACAAAAATCTGAAAAAACTTATATTAGTGTTGTAATACAAGGAAATAAAAATAAATTAATAGTGATGATGCAATAACTGATAATTGCTTTGTAATAGATACTATTCATATTCCTGTAACAACTATGCACATGGTTATAACACAACCAACATATAATAATTTATATATAAAACATGATCAATATGGTTCATAGTTATTATTCCCTTTAGGTTGGTCAGATGATCATGTAGAGTACATATAATTACTACATGATTCTTAGATATACATCATAACTATAATATAAAAATGCTATTAACTTTATACACATGAAATTCAATTTAAAAAATATGCTTAAAAATTAAAATGTACACCAATCCATAAGATAATAACAAATCAACATACTCAAATAACTTATGCACACATAGACACATGTGTTTGTGCACGTATGCAATCTATACATATATAAATACATACATACATGTAATATGTATGTATACATACATGTATATATACATTCTAGATGATGATGATTATGATGTGTGTGTGTGTGTGAATACATTTATATTTGATATTATCCCCTATATATCTATATAGTTTTTGTATTTTTTTTGGAAAACAATATACAATAGAGAATAGGCTAAACTAGTATATGTATACATACATATACATACAAAAATACATGTGTGTGTGTGTACATATATATATGTATATACATACATATATGTATGTATATATATATATATATATATATATATATATATATATATATATATATATATATCTGTGTGTGTGTGTGTGTGTGTATATGTAAGTATGTATATGTATGTGTATGTGTGTGTAAAGTTGTCAAACAACATAAAATTCAATAAATTTTATACAAATAATCACGCAATAATGGGACCTATTTCCACATCATCATCCTCATTTATATCAACATCATATATTTAATAATATTGGGGACCTAGAGGTAGAATCCCCAAGATCACCACATGTCCTAGATCTATACCTCTCCCTCTCTAATCATGATCCTTGTACACATCCAATATAGACATTATAGTTGTATGCTCTCTATAATCACACATTCTCATACAATAATTATAGACCTAAGGAAAAATCCAAATCTAGCTGGGGCATACATAGTCTCACCACCTCTACTCTCAACTGATCTCACTTAAAAGCATCCTAAAAGTATGTATCAATAGTGATCTCAAATTGATGAAATAATGGATTGTGTAACTTGGAAATTGGTATCACTTGCTTAATGAGACCACCATCCACTACATCATCAAGAACATCATGAGTAAACTAATGTAATACTAATTAAATCATCATAATCTATTAGTCCTCATCACCTACATAGACACAAGAGGACAAACATCAGATAGTATTCAAATATACACCAAAAATTTTAAAATAAAAAATTAACTCAATCATTTTATACCTCAAACATCCCTCATAGACATTGGGTGTAACACATCATAAACACCTCCATCTCCTCCAACTAGGAATTAGGACCACTTGTGTTCTACCCACCATGTGGTATAATAATTTGTAGACCCAACATCATATACATATATAATATATATAACATAATACCTCTCATCCATGAGTATGGATGAAAAATCCACATCAGATGGTCTTCCTCTATCTTTTAGTCTCAATAGATATCTAACTCTCTATGCCCACACCTATGAAGATGAAATAACATCATGTTGAACTCTAAACTAGTACATAACTCAATCACACTGAAAGTGATAATAAAGATTCAACCATCTATCATGATACTAATAACTAACATAGATATGATATAACTTTGCACCATCCTCTAGCTAACCATCAAACCCTATAATGGTTTCAAAATAATAGAATAAATAGTCAACTCAATAAGTATCCTCCTATAGTGCATGGTTCTTTGATCCCACACTTACCATATACTATTCCATTTGAATGCAAATATTTTTAGGTGTGCCCAATTGACATGAGGCATCTAAACTGGCTAAGTGACCACAATATGCTCATAGGACCAAAAATGTAACAAGGTGGGAAATCCAACCCTTTCACCAAACTACTCCTCCATAAACCAACATAGATCATGATAAAAATGTGCCAACATGGTATGACCAAAAGAATACATCTACCATTTAGATTAGTATATTACAATTTTTATGTAGGATATACACAGGGGATAATTGACTCAATACATACTACAAGTTATGACTCAAGGTGTTTTAGTTGATAAAAATTTAGATTAGTATATTACAATTTTTATGTAGGATATACATATATACATAGCTTTTACTCATTATGACACATTATTTTCATAGGTTAACATAGTTACTCATAATATACCTAGTTAACTCCATATTTTACTTAGATTTTTATACTTAGACATGTACCAAACATTAAGACAATAACTTAGGCACTCTATTGTCCAAACAGAGTGATGTTGTCTAGACTCACATAAAAATAATTTTTTCCTATTGATATAGATTATCATATATTACTCCTTTATCTACTCTGATAAGATTTAAAAATTTACTTAAATTTGATAGATTTCACCATGAATGGGGCATGTGTATGGCATATGTTTGAATTTGATTTAGTATGGCCTAGTTTTAGAATAAAATATGATAGTAAGGGCATGTGCACAACACATATCTACATAAATACAAAATTATTATGTAGAATTCAAATTCCTTAGATTATATAGCTCATTATTCTTAATTTGTAATTTTGGGCATTCATGTGGCACATGGTCTCTCTCTTAGTAATTACACTAGATTACATAGATGGAATGGTAAACTCATTTCATTCTCTATGTTATTTACACCAAACCCAATTCAAATAATGATTAACCAATTTTGTACTAGGTATCTCATCAAAATTTTCAATAGTTTCTCACCATGTATCTCAATTATTTTTCTCTAGAATTAATCGTATAACTATCTATAGTGGTTGAATCAATTTTTTCACTAGTATTTACACTAGTACCTAGTATATTGAATAATTTGGGGATGAAGTTGAAACACTATTTTGACTTCTAGGCACATTTGTAACCTACACAAATTAGGGTTACATATATACTAGCTCTACAAACTACATTAGTGTACTTAAATTTAATACATGAATTTAATATAAATTTTAATTTTCATAAATATCACTCTAAGTCTTTTTAAACTATCTACCAAAGAATATAACAAGATTTAGAGACCATTATTATCTCTAATATTATATTGAAATCATGACATATCAACTTGTAATCAAACACACGAAATATAAGTAAACTTGGGGATTATTTCTTTTATTTTACTCTATTACTTTCATTTAATTATATTAATAGAATAAAATGGGGAAAATGTATACACCTAATTTGGTTTCATGAGTTTTATATTTATAAGCTCTTAATGCCATACTAAGATTTTATTGGCATGTTTTATTTTTGTCTTATGTCCTTTCTCTTCCTTTTGATAATTCACACTAATATTCTCATTGTATTATTATTCCATTTCAATTCCTATCTTAGTCATAGGGATATTTGTTCCTTATTTTCTTTTATCTTACTATCTTGTTTATTTCAAACAAAATCACTTTATTTGGACTATCACACTCTATGTAACAACCCCACTGGGTTTTACGAGAATATAGTAATTTAAAAAAAAATTAATTACACATATTCATTATACATATTTCATCATAACAAATCTAACTAGTGATCTTTAACTAACTACATTTATTTAGTTAACCAATAGGTTTATAGATAATTTAACTAGCTAAGGATCACCATGAATAAATATAACAATCATGAATAATGCTAAATAAATAATAAATACTACATCTAAATCATTAATGAAATAATACAAATTTAGCCATGACTGATACAACATTATAGCCACTATTATATAAGTAAAATGAATAAACATTAAATTTTTAAGCTATAAATAATATCTCAAATAATAAAACATGATACAAATCTCCACAAAGTATGAGTCTCCATGACTCAAGAGTCTCTATGACTCAAGTATCAATCTATAATCTCAAGTGTAGTTCTTAGTGTAGTACTCTAGCTACGATGGAGAGCATCATCCAAATGATTTTCCACACCAACCACAAACCATAGATCCCCCACACTATCTCCCAATAAGATAATTCCCTCCCTTCACAAATGGATAGATAATGATGGTGTGAGAATCTAGAGTTACAAACAAGAACCTATGTTGTATATATCTAATACATAACATGTATCATAAAGAAATCCATTCTAACATGATATCACACAAATATGAAAACTATATCAACATATGAAATAACAATGTTGAATTAAAACATTATTTTCACCAAAGATTTCAATAATTAAAAATCTTTTGAACTAGTAAATTTCATACACACCACTCAATCGGATTACACCTCATCTTGCATTGATGGTGCTAATTAAGCTAGTGGAATTCATCCACTACTTATTTAGAGTCATAAATATAATATTTGGTTAAAATATATAATAATATAAAAAATACCAATAGATTCATTAAAAATTTTCCCTTTAGCTGATAAAAATATACTAAACACAAAAATATCAAATACACACATTTATTCTATCAAATGTAATGCAATGAATCCATATCATCTAGTTTATTACTGAATAATAAATAGAATAAAAATTAATCCTTAATATAATATACCATTCGGGTAATGATAAAATCAAAAAATTCCAGTTACATAAATCATAAAGTAAATTATAATGTTATTTCAACCCTGAAAGAATCATTATAAGACAAGCTTATATATTTGTTCATATTTAACATATATAACAAAAGCTAGTCCAAAACATCTTAAAATGTTTTATATTTAAAACTCATAAATAACTTATTTTAATGATTTTTATCAACATTAAAATATATACAAACACCCATTTTCACACCGTTAGGATAATAATGTTTTCCAACATAACACAGCTATGAATGTGTGTGTGTGTGTGTGTGTGGGATTCTCATGTACAATTTTAACATAATACAATTATTCTATTGTATATAGTATAATCTAAGAAGACATCCACTACATTATGACTTAGATTATTTTGTATACACAACATATACATCCATCTAATAAAATAGTCCTAAAACCTCTTTTATATACTATATAAATTCCAAATTTACTTGTTCACACAAGCTACATGTTGATTTATCATTTATACACAGTCAAACAAGTTTTATCCTAATTCCATTTATTTAAATTACTCAATTAAATGATTCATATATACATTTATTTAATTTTATATAAATATGATCAAAACATACTCCCAATCATTTATGTTAAACATGGGGAATTCTATGTCTATGTATTACAGTCCATAAAATAGTACAATTTATAATCAATAACCAATCCATGTATATTAAACTATATGAATTGATTTGTATAGAGGCTAAAAAACTTGTTTGGTTTATGAATTAATTCCTCTATCCCATACTTATATCTCTTTATACAAGTAAATATATAGTCAAATGTTATACTTATAACTCAACCTTAAAATAAACTCAGACCCTAAATATAAATTTCTATTGATAAATGCAATTTTACCAAGTCAATATATACTGGATAAACTCCAAGTTTATTTGATAATAGAAGTTACAAGATTTTACTAATAATACTAAGTATATATACATACCCATATCAAACCATATCAAATATTTACCAACATAATTTAAAATGAAACCCTAACCTTCCATTTATACATTTGTATCTATATATAAAAATTTATATATGTATGTATATATAATTTTATTGAGCACTAGGTTGAATATATACTTATGTATAAGTTGGTGTATATATTTACTTTTATACACAATAGACAAAAAATTTAAAAACATAATGTATATATACTATTTCATAGTAAATATGTATTAAAAACACATTACATATAAATACTATAACACAATCAATAGGTTAAAAAATATATATAACTTATTTCTCCCAAAAGAAATCCCAACCTAATAAAAAAATATTTGAACTCCATTAACCCATATAGGATTTTTCTTAAGTTTAAGCACTAAATCTTATGCCTTATGATTGGTTTGAAAAACTAAATCCAAATCATAAGATATTACAAAAATGTCATAAAACATGTAATAAACAATCAATGAATTCATCAAGATTTTTGAATTGATAAATGATTAAAGATAGAGCTTTCATAGAGGTGTATACAAATATGATGAACACATGCAACCCTACCCCTTTCCCTTAGGGTTATGGGGTTGGATGTAGGATTCTTTGGATGGTTGAGCCATCCACAGGGCCCTATATACAACCCCTTTTATTTTTATAAATCTTTTCAAAATAAAGGAAACCATTTAACCTGAAAAAATTTAAATCCATCAAATATATTACTCAGTTATTTAAGTATAAAACTAACCTGTTACAATTGCTTATTTTTCCAAAAAATCCAAATCCACTCTTTCCTTAGCCCAAATACGTTTTATTTTTATCCTTCTACCTATTAATCCCTATATGCATGTCTCCCAGTCCTCCTCTATTTTATTCATTCCCATCACCTTAATCACCACCACTTTCTCCTCCATTAATGGAAGACCAAACTAACTTAAAATATGCATGCCAAAATAACTCAATAGAACCCCCACTAAGCTACAGTCCACCACCATTCATCATGCATCTAATAGCCAAACTCCCATCGTGATTTTCACTAAGAGTGATTATTAACCCAAAGTTAATGAGTGATTAAAAACCTTAATCATCTCAAAAATTCCCATAATTTATTAAAATAATCATTATAAAACCCAAATAATATTTGCATTACTTTTTACTTAAACATCAACCTTACTTAGTCTATCTAAATAAAATAAATGACAAGTCATAATCTCTAATTTTATTACATGCAATGTCGACCATCGACAAATCAATAATCACTATTTTTCCATGTAATGTTGCATATTGACTGATTAACATAATGATTATATAGTATGGTTAGAACATATATGATTTTAAAAAGACTATTGTAATTGTTACCAAGTCATCCAACTCAAACACTTTGCATTCAATTTCAAACTATTAGTTAATCATTTAGGTTTAAATAATAACTATAGGCTTGAATAAATAATTCAATAAATAAAATTATGTTTATAAGAATGCTTCTAATGATATTATTCTATAACACCTTACATTACATTAATACTATAAAAAAAAGATCATTATTCATTATGTCTTAAAGAGGTTTAGAATACTATTAAAACTGATAATAGTAATCTTATAAATTTAAATAGCCATTAAAAACTAACTTAATTATGTAAAAACATACATTGATTATTTTTAACAAAAAATAAAAACATTTTTTTTTAAATGAATATACATTAAACTCATTACATATAGATTTATCAAACCAACTAACTAATAACATCAACAACAACTAGATTAGTGAAATCATGTAATCACATAAAATGAACCAAGAACATAAAAGATCACTATAGAATTTTAAATAGAAAACAAATCATAACACAACTATCTAACTCAAATAATTAATCACAAAATATGAAACACTATTGTGGTGTGTGAATGGGGTTCTAGTTTTGCTCTCTATCAAACCCCAACATCTCCATATAAACCACCCTCTCTAATGATTCTCTCTATTTGTCACACTCTAAGGGATGGATATGTCCTACATCCACCTCATAAAAATGAAGCAAGTTAGCCTAAAACATAATTATAGCTATAAAATAATGTTGTATAATTAACAAACAAGATCATAATGTATAAATTAAAAATTACATCTATCTCATAGGAAACCAATCATGTAAGTAAGCAAAACATAACTATCCCATGATCACCATATGAAATAAAGCTTAATAAAACATTAGTTAATCAAATAACAACCATGATAATCCATAGATCAAATAAGTTTTTTATCTTAGAGAGAAATTAGGATGTGAAATCCTTCCACCCTAAAGTTGGTCATCATCCCGATGGCATTAATTTAAACACAAATTCTAAATTTAAAAAATTATATAATAGAAAATAATATAATATGAAATTGTAAATCAAGAAAAAAATGTGGAAATAACCAATAAAACTCATCATTATCCTCCTAAGTGGCACTATCTTCATAATATTGGTCCCACTAGACCTTACACTATGACACTTATCTATTATGAAAACTAAGTTTGTGAGTGTTAATTATTTTGATTGGTTCTACCATGATCACCTCGGGGTCTAGAATCTTCAAAGCATTCAAATACAACACATGTGAAGGGTTAGCAATGTAAATTTTAAGATAAGACATATGGCATAAATTATGCAAAAGAGTTAAACTTGGTGGTAATGCAATATTATATAGTACAAGATTGGCCACTTCCTAAATCTCGAAGGGTCCTACATACCTTGATGAAAATTTTGTATACTTCCTAAATTTAATCGATATTTTCTAAGGCTTAACCTATAGAAACACTTTATCACAAGTAGAAAATTTCCTATCTATTCTCTTCATATTAACATGACTTTTTTTATCTATCATTGGACTTAACCAACCTTTTCTTGATTGTCCTGACTTAATCTTCCATTTATGAAAGAATCTTAGATTCAAAGATTAACCTATCATAACTAATTGGTGTTATACACCTCATTTCATATAATACCTCAAATGAAACCATATTTAATGTTGATTGGTATGAGTTATTGTAAGTAAAATAAACCAATATAAGGTACTCCTCCCACTTGTATTGTTTATCCATGTAATAGATATGAATGAGATCTTATATAACCTGGTTAACTCACTCTATTTATCCATCATTTATGGGTGATAAGTAGTGTTAAAGTTTAACTACATACCTAGAGATGAATTTAGAGTCAACCAAAACCTAGAAGTCATTCTTAGATCTCAATTCAAAATTATCTTATCTATAAAACCATGTAAATGATACACGTATTTCATTAATATCTTCATAAGCATAGGTGCATCATCTATAATGTTTCCCAGTATGAAGTGGGCTACTTTGGTTAGTTTATCAACTACAAGCAATATCATATCATATTGGTTTTGTGATAATGAAAACCCTTAGATGAGGTCCATACTAATACCCTACCACTTATATTATGGTATATCATGTGGATATAACAATCTAGTTAGATGCACATGTTTAGCTTTCACATCCTGAAATTATAGACAACAAGACACAAAATTCACTACATCTCTCTTGATTCCTTTCTATAAATAGAATGGTCTAAACTTAGCCATGAGATTGGTTACTCTTATATGTCCTAAATATGGGGCATTATCAAGTTCTTTTAGCACTATTTTCCTCATATTCTCTCTATCAAACACATACATCTTACTGTTATACCATAAAATACCATCTCTCTATATTGGATCCATTATACCTAAGATTCTGATAATTCTCAGAAAATGCTTTTATAAACTAATCATAGAATTCATATCCTAGTAATAATTTGATTACCTGGTCACAAAAAGTACTCTTTATAGTAGCCAAAACTGCTATGTACCTCTTATGACTCAGAGCATCAGTTACTCTATTCTCCTTGCTTTTGATATTATTAATATCAAAATCATAATTAGATAAGAACTCTAACCATCATCTTTGATGAGAATTCATGTTTGGTTAGGTAAAGATGTAATTGAGTCCTAAGTTATCAATATGATCTCAAATGGTTTACCCAATAGATAATGCCTCCAAAGTTGTAAATTATGCATAATTGCCATAAGTTATAGGTCATGAGTGGCATAATTCACCTCATATGGATTGAGTTTATTAGACTCATAGGCTACCATTGATCCATCTTGCATAAGAAATCCTCCAAGTCCATCCCTAGATGATTTAGTGATCACTAAAAATTTACCATTAAGATCATGAACTCTTAGCACTATTGCTAAAGTAAGCCTCCTTTTCATCTCTTGAAAGGCTACCTCACACTTATCTTACCAGACAAAACTTTGATTCTTCTGTTGAAGAGAGGTAATTGGATTAACTATCTTAGATAAATTCAATATGAATTTCCTATAATAGCCTACTTATCCCATGAAAATTATTACCTCATGCACATTCCTTGGTTTTATCCACTCCATTATGGATCTTATTTTTGTTGAATCAATTGAAATATCATCCATAGAGATAATATGTCTTAGATATTGCACTTTCTTTTCAAAAATTCACACTTAGACAATTTTCCATGAAACTTGTGCTTTTGTAAACACTGCAAAAATATTTCTAGATGTTGTAGGTGTTCTTCCTCATCTTTGGAATAAATGAGTATGCCATATAGAAAGAGAAAAACATAATGATCCACGGTCTTTAAACACACTATTCATAATATTCATAAATGTTGTTGGAGCACTTTTGATGCAGGAACATCTTAAAAACAAACACCATTTTAGTAGTTTAAGAGTCATATTCTTATTAGGGGTCTTGAATAGTCATTTCAAATACTTTGGATTCTTTAAGAGTCATTATTTTGAGTGTTTGAGTTCTTATTGGTTTTTCCCATTAAGAGTGGTATTTTGAAGATTTAAATTTGTAAAAGACCTAGTAAGGACTGTAATTGGTGTTTTCAAGTAGTGTAAAGGATGTAAAATGAATAAGTAAGGTACTAGGGATCATATGAGTCTAATTAGATGTCAAAAAGATAGATAATTTTTGAGGTAGTCTAAGAATGTAATATGTAGTGACTAAATGTAAGTGTCATGTCATGATAAAAAGGTGGTGAAAGAGTTTTGGTTGTAACCACCCAAAACAAATGTATATGTTGCATGAAAATAAGAGTTTTAGCATGAGAGGAGGAGAGAGTGTAAGAAAAAGAGATGATATTAGGAGGAAGGTAGAGATAGATCTGAATATGAGTGGTAAGGAGAAAATAAAATAGCAGTGTTCACTCTCTAATAGGAATGGTAGAGTCCAATAATGGACTACATATGTAAATGTTAATAGTGCACATTAATAAAGAATAATTATTTATGTATGTTTACTCTCCCATGTAAGTTATATTATTTTTTCTTGGTTAAATACTATCTTTAAAATCCCTTGACGTTATATATAGACCTTCTTATGTGTTATTACAGGTATGAGTTAAGAAATGAGTTTATAGTCAAGAAAGGAAAGAGATTTAATGGTATTTGAGGACGGTTAGTGTCTATTTAACTAATATGTGATATATATGAAAGTTCTTTAATATCAAAAAACTCTTAATAATATCATTATTAGGTTAAAAAGTTAAATTAATCTCAAGAAATAACACTCTCGATCCTAATCTTGTAGTCATTCTAAGATAGTCAAGAAAAAGATTAGTTTTAATAGCTTTTGAGGATGATCAATATAAGATCCAACATTATTTTCTAATTTATAGTCAATATTTACATAATTTAATTCATTATATTTTCATTTATTTTATTTTGGAGTGAAAAATCAAATCAAGAGTCTTCAATCTATGAGAACTCTATTTTAGCATTGTTAAGGTAGTTATGTTTAGAAGCTTAAGAAGAATATTTGGAGTAAAGAATGAATGCTAGTGGTTGTCATAGTTGTGGTAAATTGTTCATAGGTTAAATAAATGTGTGGAAGGTTTTTAAATATCTTAAATATTCTTCAAACTTTGGTAATTTTCAAATGTTGACACAATCCTACAAGAGGACTAAGAGTTCTGTGTTTTGGCATGTTATGAGCCATTGAGAGGCATTAGTGTTTGGGGAAGAAAGATATAATTTTGATTATTTGTGTTGTGTAAGGATAGATCCTATACAACTCATATTAACCTTTTAAATTCATTAAAATTAAAATAGCTCCATTTTATTGCCTCAGCCTATACAGGCCTGCATAATAGCCTAACTAGGGTTTAGAAAGGAAAACCCCAATAACTTTGGTTCTAATTGTGTTAAAATGATAAAAAAAAAATTAAAATGTGTATTTTTAAATTATGAAAAATATTCATAAGTATTTTGATTAAAATGGTATGGATATGTATGGATTTAATGACTGAGCAAGTGCAAGAAGGGCTAGAAGGTCTAATTGATGAGGTGGTTACAAGAGAAAGAGTATCTTCATAAAGAGTTTTTTTTTTGAAAATTTTTGGTAAGTATGATGAATATAGAGGAGTCAAAATTTTTATCTTAGATATTATGTATGACTTACAAAAATTTATAACTAAGGAGATTGGTGGAAAAAAAGGCTACAAGGAAGTAGTCTCACTAATGAGTTTGAGGTGGTAAGTGAATATTGGAGACTAAGTGAGTGACTCAAAGGAATTGAGGAAAGTATGTTATGCCTTTTATATTTCTTACATGATGTAATTTTGTATTCATGAGATCTAAAACAAGATTTTATGTTTTGATCCTTGAAGAGCCATGAAATTATGTGAAGCTAGTGAGTGAGTGAAATGAAAGGAGATTGGAAAATGAATGAAATGAGATGAGTGGATGAGTGAGATACTTATTTAGGGTATAATGATAGTGATAAATGATTTAAAAAATTTGATTGAAAAGCATCATTCAAGAGGATGCTATCAATCCTAGTGAGAAGTTATAATGCTATTATTGAAGATTAAAGCTTATGAACATAATAAGGTAGTTACAAGTTGATTCAAGCCAAGATCAGAGCTAGGGATGGTGGAATGTAGTATTTTAACATAACCATTTTCATCATGTTGGTATAATATCAATTTAATCTCTTGGTTTAATTCTATTTTGAGATAATAAATATTGTTAATTTGAGATTGGCAAAGAATGTTATGAAGTAAAATTAGAGAGGTATTATGAGAAAAGAGTGTGGTGTAGGTATGAAATATTGAGGTCAGTATAGATAAATTGAATATTGATGAAGGAAGAAGCTAAATGCTCTAATTCCAATGTGAAGGACTTGAAACTAGCCAAGAGATATCTAGAGAAGATAGAGTGGAAAGATCATTGAAGCTCCAGAGAGAGAAGAGGAAGACTCTAATTAAGAGTCAAGAGAGATAAGATAAGTCCTAAATAAAGGAATATAGAAAGAGAATAAGATGCACGAGAGGTCTAAGAGATAAGCAGGTAAGATTTATTAGATATAGGTCCAAGTAAGGCAATAAATGTTAAGAAAAGAGAGAGAATATGGATATATAATAAGAAGTGAAAGAGATGATAAGAGAGTTGGGGGAAAGTTTTAAGAAAGATAGAACTCATTTTGAATCTCATGAAGGATCAAGAAAGCTAATGGTTTGTATGTAATGTGAGAAAGTGAGTGAAGTGGCCACTATAGCTACTCATGAGATATTAAAAGCATAAGATTAATGCCTTGATGAAAGAGAATAACAAAGAGAACATAGACCATAGTGGTATGAAGGATGAAGAGTTTCCAAGAAATCAACATGAAAGATAAGTTGATAAAATATTTATCATTAAGGATAACATGGAGAGAGAAATTCCAAGAGAAGAAATTAAAGGGGAAGATAGGAAAAAGAAGAGAATGCCCAAAAATAAGCATTCATAGAGACTTGTTGGTCTCTTGTTTTTTATTCTAACATTATCTCTAAGTGTGTGTATGCAGGTGTAAAAAAAAATTAGATGAAGGTCAATAATAATACCTTGAGGCTTATGATAAATGGGTCAAGTGGAATACCTATAAAAATGAATGAAGATGATAAGGGAAGAGGATAGGTTATAGAAGACAACATGGTGAAGATTAAATATTATAAGCATGTTAAGGATGAGATAGAAGAAGATTTCCATGATGCTTTGACAAACATTACATATGAAGTAAGAGAGGATTCTCATAAGGAATAAATTATGGCAAACCATGTACACATGAGAGAGTAAATAACCATGAAATAGTACTTCAATGAGGTAAATTAATGTTTATGACTTGAATTTGATTGTGAACATGAGAATAAATATGTTAATATATAGATTGTCAAAGTGAATAAAAAAGTACAACCCTCAAGGATAGTATAAGAACATGGATATGTAGTGCCCAAGTGACTCAAGGAATTAGTTGATGAGATGAAGAAGGTAAACCTCAAGGAAGAAGTCATTAAAGATAATAATTCAAGTGAAAGACAAGAGAAAACAAGTAAGAAATAAATAAGGGTAGGTTACATCAAGTTAACATGATAGGTTATCAAACAAAGAAGCATGAATAAGGTGAGACAAGAATCAAATCATAGTCTACGAATGTACAAGGCAGAAAATGGGTAATGAAGAATGTGGAAATGGTATATAAAGTTTTTATTATAGGTACACTCCAAGAGATCATAAAGAAAGAATAAATATGCAAACTCAAGAAGAAAAAATACATGGTGGAATAAAATAAAGAAAAAGGAATGATGATGCAATTTAGTAATCAAATGAAGAATCAAGATGAAGATTGTGAAGAGAGCACAATAAAGTGGATAGGTAAGAAAGTCATTTATGATGAGTTTGATGATGATCTCTTTGAATCAATGAATGAGGTCATGGATAAATAATAAAAATCATGGAAAATAATGTTAATAAGCACAAATAGGCAACAAGGTAAGAGTTAAAATTCAAATAGAGATGGAGAATAAAGACTTATTGAAGAATGAAGAAGAAATGAATGCATATGTTGATGTAGAACAGAATTTTAAATATGATGAAGGATAATAGGGTCCTAAATTTGATAAATATCATGGAGAGATAGATGATCTAATGTTTAAAGAGGAATTGGATATGTTAAAAAAGTTATTTAATACCTTAAAAAGGGTACATGCAAGTGAAGAGCATCATGAAAAACTCATGAATGAGCTAATGAAAATATTAATGGCCTAGGTGCTAACAACTATGAAGATAATAACAAAAATATTGAACAAGGAATATCAAGCATGGATGATATTAATAATGATATAATGGATCAAAAAGAGAAGACTAGATCTCATAAGAAAGTGAAGAAGATAATGGATGAGTTTCAAGAGCTCATGATCAAGCATGACAAAGGTTAGCAAATGAATATGACAAGGTGATAATATGACTAGCTTGTATGATGATATTACAACAAAGTTAGATGAACCAAGGAATGAGAAAGATAGTGGAACAAGTTTCCAAAAAGCATGTCCAAAAGGTAAGTTGATTCAAGAGGATAAACAAATAGAGATGGAGACAAATGTACATGAGGGAATACTCAAACCAAACATATAAGCTCAAGGAGCTAGTGAAGAATAAATTTGGTCTCATGACACTCATAAAATGTACATGGTGGATACTATTTGTATAGTTGTAGTTTTATGGAAGGATAAATAAGTGTATGAGAACCATGACTTAACTAAAAATTAAATATAAGTATGGATGATTGCAGTAGAGAAAGAATTGAGGAGAAGAAAATGGAATAAAAAATCAAGGAATAGAATAATGAATACTAATCAAGATAGAATTGAGAAATATGGACCCGAGAAAATCAAAAGAGGTAGGGAGAAAATAAATATAAATGAAGAACAATTAGAAGAAGAGAACGAAGAATGTTGTGTTGGAATTGAATTTTCTCCCTCTTAGGGAGTATGATGTAGGAACATCTAGAAAACAAACATGATTTTAGTTATTGAAGAATCATATGCTTGTTATGGGTCTTGAATGGTCCTTAGAAATACTTTTGGTCTTTAGGATTCATTTTTTTGAATGTTTGAGGTCCTATTGGTGTTTCCCACCAAAAGTGATATTTTGAATATTTGAAATTATAAAGGACCTAATGAGGGTTGTAATTGGTGTTTTCAAGTAGTGTACAGGATATCAAATGAATAAGAAGGGTCCTATGGGTCATATGAGTCTAATGATATGTCAAAGAGATAGATAATTTGTGAGGTAGTTTAAGACTATCATATGTAATGACTACATGTAAGTGTCATGCCATGAGAAAAAGGTAGTGGAAGAGTTTTAGTTATAACCACCAAAAACTAAAATAGATGTTGCATGAAAATCAGATTTATAGAATTAGAGGAGGAGAGAATGTAATAACAAGAGAGGAGAGTAGGAAGAAGGTAGAGAGAGATTTTAATAGGAGAGAGAATGAACAAAGAAAATAATATTGTTCACTCTCCAAGAGGAATGGCAGAGTCCAAGAATGGACTACAAATGTAAATGTTGATGGTGAATGTTAATAAATAATAGTTGTTTGTGTATGTTTAATATCCCATGCAAGGTATATGGATTTTTCTTTGGTATATACTATCTTGAAAATCCTTTGAGTTTATAGATAGACCTTCTTATGTGTTATTATAGGTCTGAGTTGAGAAATGAGTTTACAATCAAGAAAGGAAAGATATTTAATGGTATTTGAGGATGGTTGGTGTCTATGTAACTAATATGTGATATTTATTAAAGGTTTTTAAGATCAAAAAAATCTTAAGAAGATAATTATTAGGTTAAAAATTTATAGGAAGAATACTCTCGATCCTAATCTTGTAGTAATTTTGAGATAATCAAGAAAAAGACTAGTTTTGATAGATTTTAAGGATGATCAATGTAAGATCCAACATTATTTGATAATGTGGAGTCTATATCTACATAATTTAATTCATTATATTTTAATTTATTATATTTTGGAGTGAAAAATCAAATCAAGAGTCTTCAATCAGTGAGAACTCTATTTTAGCACTGTTAAGGCAGTTATGTTTAGAAGCTTAAGAAGAATCATTTAAGAAATGACTGAATTCTAGTGGTTATCATAGTTGTGGTAAATTTTTAATATGTTAAATAAAGGTGTGTAATTTTTATAAATATCTTAAATATTCTTAAAACTCAGGTAATTTTCAAATGTTGTTGACACAGTCCTACAAGAGGACTCAGAGTTATATGTTTTGGCATATTATAATCCATTAATAGGGAGTTTGTGTTCAAATAAGAAATATATAATTTTAAATATCTATGTTATGTAAGTAAAGACTCTATAAAACTCATATGAAACTTTTAAATGAAAATATTTACATTTTATTGCCTCTTGGCCTATGTAGGACTACATAATAGCCTAGATAGGGTTTAAAAAAGGAAAACCCAATAAATTTGGTTCTAACCATATTAAAATGATAAAAAAATTTAAACATATGTATTTTTACGTGCGTAATAATATTCATAAGTATTTTTACTGGCATGGTATGGATATGTATGGATTTAGTGACTAAGCAAGTGCAAGAAGGGTTATAAGGCCTAATTGGTAAGGTGGTTACAAGAGAAAGAGTATATTCATAGAGAGTTAGGTTATGAAACTTTATGGGAAGTAGTATGAAGATATAGGGTTCCTAAATATGGGATTATATCTTTTATATGACTTATATAATGTTATAACTAAGGATATTAGTGAAAAAAGGCTACAATGAAGTAGTCTCACTAATGAGTTTGAGGTGGTAAGTGAATGTTGGAGACTAAGTGAGTGACTCAAAGGATTTTAGGAAAGTATGTTATTCCTTGGAGATTTCATCCATTATTTAATGTTGTATTCATGATATATAAAACAAGATTTGATGTTTTGAGCCTTGAAGAGCCATGAACTTATGTGAAGCTCGTGAGTGAATGAAATGAAAGGAGATGGGAAAATGAATGAAATGAGATAAGTGGATGAGTGAGATAATTATGGAGGGTATAAATATAGTGATAAATTATTCCAAATTTCCTCTCAAATAGGGTCATGAAATAGGTTGCTATAGATCCTAGTGAAAATTTGAAAGACTATTGTTGAAGATTGAAGCTTATGAATAGAGAAGGAATTTGTAAGTTGATTCAAGCCAAAATAAGAACCAAGGATGGTGTAATGTAGGATTTTATCATAACCCTCTACATCAATTTTCCAATTTAAATGGTAATGCTATGAACTCATAGTGGCCATATCATGTTCTAAACATTGTTTTTGGAATATCTTCTTAATGAATCCTTAACTAATGATACCTTGATCTAAGATCAATATTAGAAAATATTATTGTTCTTCAAATTTAATCAAAGAGATCATTAATGCATGGAAAATAATATCTATTATTGATCATCAATTTATTTAAAATCTTATAATCTATAAATAGGTAAAGAATATTATCCTTCTTATCAATAAAGATAATTAGTGCACCCCATGGTGATATACTTAGTCGAATCATCATTTTCGATAACAAATCCTAAATTTTTGCCTTTAACTCAACCAATATTTTGGTTTTTTTTTACGTAATGAACTTTAGACTACAATTTTGATCTCTATATGATATCAATCAAGAAATCAAACTCATGTTTGGGTGGTAGTCCTGGTAATTATTTTTGAAGCATGTCATGGAATTTTATCAAAAAGGATAATATATGATGGATGGTTCCTTATACTCCATCTAATTTATATCAATGATAAATACCTGACATCCCTTCCTTTGAGATTTATTGAGTTTAATTATGTAAATATTAATTAGCTTCAACTCCCTTTTCTCACCCTAAAGTTGTGTTTGATTTCTCAAATCATCTTGACACTCAAACTTATTCAGATAATAGTTAACCTTGGATTTATGCTTCATAATACAATTGACTACTAAGATCACATAACATGATCCCAATGGTTCTATAAAAATATACACTACTATATTGAATTTAGGAAACCTAATCTCTTATTCAATTAGACACTTATTAGCTTTGACCTTTGACTCATTTCCATATTGTACCAATCATGCATTTTCCATAACTCAATATTTTTTTAAAATAATTTACTAAGCATTCTAAGAGTATTTAAACATTTTTTATCTCTTGGATCAAAAAAAATATAAACTTGATGATATAACACAATACTTGGAGTTCTATGGGATAATCTTGATACTCAGCCTAATGATTATCAATAGCTGCATGAATCTGCTACTAGAAAGTACCTTGCTGAGAAGTAGAACCCTTATTCTTTGACTTATCCTAAGGACACTCTCAATAAAAATGGTAACCTCTAAATATGAATCAACCTCAAACTATTACTTTCTTTTCAAACTATTATTTTCCCTTAAAACCACCCTTGAAACCATTACTAGGTTTCCTATTCCCTGAACCACTATTAAACTTATTGTTCTGATTCTTGAACTGACCCTTGGAGTCTCCACTCCTCTACTTCTAGTTATTCTTTTTGAAAGTTGTTTTGGAAATTCCAAACTTATTTTTGTACTTATATCTAACTTGGTTAAGATATTTTAGTTTCTATTCCTAGTTAACTATCTTCTCAAACACCTAATCCATGGTAGATGGACCATGCACATATACTTTGGAACTAATTTGGGGTTTTAATCCAATGATGAATTTCCTAATTTTAAACCTCTTACCTACTTGATATTAAGGTAAATACTTAATGAGTTTGGTGAATTATTAATAGTATTCATTCACTAATAAATCCTCTTAAGATTCTAAAAATTCATAAGATTTTGATCTAATCATGACCTAAATAGTGTCAAAAACTATTCCCAAGTGGTGGTGGTTGAGTCAAGGTTCATATTAATCTTCTTATTTTCCCACCAAGTTGGTGATTCACTAACAAGATGATATGCTCCACAAAATGCTTTCATAACCTCAAAATAATTTTGAATCTCAAAATATTTCTCCATTTATGTTAGCCACACTTTAGCTCCATATCCCAATACAATTCTATCAAACTTGGGTGGATTTATATTTTTTATATCCTATGCCAATATACAACTACTTGAGCTCTCACATCCTATGGCACTTCATCATGCCTATTCTCTTGAGGATGATCTTTCTCATTAGGATGCTCTTTAGGATCTTCTTGAGCATTATCCTCTTCATGTCCATGTACTTCCTATTCTAGGGATACAATTTGGTCCTAGTCTCTTGCATGGTTTTGAGGATTTGGTCCAACTTTACAACATGATTAATGGAAAACTAATTTATATTAATAGGGGGTTTAGTAGTTGAAGTATCCTTACCTCTTAGTCTAGTGTGCACCATTATTTTTCCTACTTATCAAGAGAATAATTTTGCATTAACAAAGACATTAAATATTAGAGTTTGAGCTTTAGATTTGATACCATAATATAATAAACCCATTGGTTTTTACCATAATATATCATTTTTCTAAAATTAATTACACATATTCATCATACATATTTTAGCATGACAAATCTAGCTAGTGATATTTAAATAAATGCATTCATTTAGTTAACCAATAGGTTTATAAATAATATACTTAGATAAGTATCACCATGAACAAATATAATAACCATGAACACTACTAAATAAGCAATAAATACTTCATCTACATCATTAATTAAATAGTACAAATTTAGCCATGGTTGATACAACATTACAACTACTACTATAGAATCATCCTGAATAAATATTATAGTTTACATCGATAAATAATATCTCAAATAATAAAAATTGATAAAAATATCTATGAATCATGAGTCTCCATGAATCGAGTATCAATATGTAATATCGAATGTAGTTCCTAGTGTAGTGTTCCAACTAGGAGGGAGAACATCATCTAGGCACTTTTCCACACCAACCATGGACCATAGATCCCCTGCACTATATCCTAACAAGTAAGTGTCCCTTATTTAAAATATGAATCCAAAGTTACAAACAAGAACCTATGTGTTGTAGATATCTAATACATAATGTGTATCATAAAAATATCCATTCTAATATGATATCGCACAAATATAAAAACTATATCAACATATGAAATGATAATTTTTAATTAAAACATTAATTTGGCCCAAGATTTCACAAATCAAAGATCTTTGGGATCAATTAATTTCATACACACCACTCAATTGGATTACACCTCATCTTGCATTGATGGCACTAATTAACCCAATGGAATCTGTCCACTACTTATTTAGAGTCATGAATGCGAGATTCACTTAAAATTTATAATAAAATAAGAAAAACCAATAGATTCAATCCAAATATTTCCCTTTAGATGATAAAAATATGCTAAATATAGAAATATCAACTATAAACATTTAGTCTCTCAAATGTAATGCAATGAATCCATATCAACTAGTTTATTATTGAATAATAAATAGAATTAAAAATAGTCCTTAATGTAACATACTATCTGGGTAATGGTCATATCAAAAAATACCAATTACCTAAATCAAAAATTAACTTATAATGTTATTTCATCCTTGAAACAATCATTATAACATAGGTTTATATACTTGTTCATATTCCACATATTTAATAAAATCCAGTCAAAAGCATCTTAAAATGCTTTATATTGAAAACCCATAAATAGCTTATTTTAATGATTTTAATAAATATTAAAATATATACAAGCACCCACTTGCACACAATTATGATAGTAATGTTTTCCAGCATAAAATAACTTTGAACGTGTGTGTGTGTGTGTGGAGAATTTTAACCCAATAAAATTATTTTATTATATATAGTATAATCTAAGAAGACATCCATTGTTCGATGACTTAGAGTATTTTGTATACGTAATGTATACATCCAGCTAATAAAATAGTCCTAAAACCTCTTTTATATATTGGATAAATTCCAAATTTACTTGTTAACAAAAACTACATGATGATTTATCATTCATACATAGCCAACTAAATTTTATCCCAAATCCATTTATTTAAATTACTCAATAAAATGATTCATATATACATGTATTTACTATTATATAAATATGATCAAACATACACTTAGTCATTTATGTCAAAAATGGGGAATTTTTATCATATTTATATAAAAGTAAATAAATGTATATATGAATCATTTGATTGATTAATTTAAATAAATGGAATCAGGATAAAATTTAGTTGACTATGTATCAATGATAAATCATCATGTAGTATATGTTAACAAGTAAATTTTAAATTTATCTAGTATATAAAAGAGGTTTTAGGACTATTTTATTAGTTGGATGTATATATTGTGTATACAAAATACTCTAAGTCATAGGACAATGGATGTCTTCTTAGATTATACTATATACAATAAAATAATTGTATTGTGTTAAAATTGAACTTGATAATTCTAAACATACATACACACACACACACACACACACACACACACATAGATTGATAAATACATACATACATACATACAATTTCATCCCTGAAATAATTATTATAACATAGGCTTATATATTTGTTCATATTCCACATATATAATAAAATACAATCCAAAACATCTTAAAATGCTTTATATTTAAAACTCATAAATAACTTATTTTAATGTTTTTAATAAACATTAAAATATATACAAGCACCCACATGCACACTGTTATGATAATAATGTTTTACAACATAAAATAACTTTGAACATATGTATGTATGTATGTATGTATGTATGTGTGTGTATGTATATGTGTGTGTATATGTATATATGTATGTATATTTGTAATTATCAAGTATAATTTTAACACAATATAATTATTTTATTGTATATAGTATAATCTAAGAAGACTCCCATTGTCCTATGACTTAGTTTATTTTTGTATACACAATGTATACATCCAACTAATAAAATAGTCCTAAAACCTCTTTTATATACTAGATAAGTTCCAAATTTACTTGTTAACATAGACTACATGATGATTTATCATTTATACACAGTCAACTAAATTTAATCTAAATTCCATTTACTTAAATTACTCAATCAAATGATTCATATATACATTTATTTACTTTTATATAAATATGATCAAAACATACACTCAAACATTTATGTCAAACATGGGTAATTTTGTGTCTGTGTATCACTATCTTGAAGTTACATAGTCCACAAAATAGTATAATTTATAATCAATAACCCATCTATGTATATTAAACTATCTAAATCAATTTATATAGAGGTTATAAAACTTGTTTGGTTTATGAATTAATTCCTCTATCTCATAATTATATATATATATATATATATATATATATATATATATATATATATATATATATAAGTAAATATACAGTCAAATATTGTAATTATAACTCAACCTTATAACATACTCAATCCTTGAATATAAAGTTCAATTGATAAATGCAATTTCACCAAGTCATTATATACTGGATAAACTCTAAGTTTATTTGATAATATAATATATAGGCTTTTAATAATAACACTGAGTATATATCCATGCTTGTATCAAACTATATTGAATATTTACCAATAGAATTTAAAATGAAACCCTAACCTTCCATTTGTACATTTGTAGATATATAAAAATTCATGTGTGTGTGTGTGTGTGTGTAATCTTATAGAGAACTAGGTTAAATATATATATATATATATATATATATATATATATATATATATATATATATATATATATATATATATATATGTATATGTATAAGTTAGTGTGTATATATATACTTTTATACATCGTTGACCAATTTTGTAAACACATAATGTGTGTGTGTGTGTGTGTGTGTGTGTGTGTGTGTATTTATATATTATTACATAGTCAATAGGTTATAAAAACAAATAACTTATATCTCTCAAAAGAAATCCCAACCCAGTAAATCAAAGTTGAACTCCATTTAATCCATATAGTATTTTTATTATGTTTGAGCACTAAAGCTTAGGCCCTATGACTAGTTTGACAAACTAAACCTGAATCATAATACCTTATCAAGATGACATAATTTTTTTAATAAACAATCAATGAATTCACCTTGATTTTTGAATTGATAAAGGGTTAAAGATAGAGATTTCACAAAGGTGTATACAAACATGGCAAACACCTGCAACCTTACCCCTTTCCCTTTGGGTAACGAGATTAATTGTAGGGCCTTGTGGATGGATCTTACATACAACCCCTTTTATTTTTATAAATATTTTCAAAATAAATGAAACCATTTAACCCAAAATAATTCAAATCCATCAAACATATTACTTAGGAATTTAAGTACAAAACTAACCTGTTATAGTTGTTTATTTTGGTAAGAAAGTTGAATACACTCTTTCCTTAGCCTGAATACCTTTTATTTTTCTCCTTATGCCCACTATTCCCCATATGTGTGTCTCCCATTCCTCCTCCTTTATTTTATTCATTCCCATCACCTTACTCACCACCACTTTCTCCTCCATTCAAGGTAAACCAAATTGACTAAAAATATGCATTCAAAAATAGCTCAACAAAACCCCCACTAAGCTACAGTTTGCCAGCATTCCTCATGTAGCCAACAACCAAACTCCCATCATTATTTTTGATAAAAATTATGGTTAACCCAAATTAAACAAGTGATTATAAACCCTAATCATCTCAAAACTTCCCATAAATGATTAAAATAGTCATTATAAAAACCAAATAATATTTGAATGCCTTTTGACTTAAACATCAACCTTACTTAGTATATCCAAACCAATTATATGACAAGTCACAATCTCCAATGTTATTCCATGAAATGTCAACCATCGACAAGTCAATAATCACTATTTTTCCATGCAATGTCAAATATTAACTAATTAACATAATGACTATATAACATGGTTAGAACATATATGATTTTGAAAAGACTATTGTAATTGTTACCAAGTCATCCAAATCAAACACTTTGCATTCAAATTTAAACTATTAGTTAATCCTCTAGGTTTAAATAATAACCATAGGCTTTAGCAAAAAAATTTACAAACAAAATGACGTTTATAAAACTACTTCATAATGATATTATTATATAACACCTTTCATTATGTTAATATTAACAAAAAGATTATAATTAATTATATTATAAATATTTATAATACTATTAAAATAAAATAATATTAATCTTATAAATGTAAATAGTCACTAACAAATTGACTCAATTATGTAACATCATATTTCAATTATTTCTAACAAAGAAACCAAACAAGCATTTTAAAATGAATATTTAACTATGTACAACATAGTAGTAAATAATGTTAAACTAGTTAGGTATAGATTTATCAAATCAATTAACTAATAATATCAAAAATAATAGATTAGTGAAATCACATAATCACATAAAATCATCTGAGAATATAAAAGATCACTACATACATTCAAATAGAAACTAAATCATACCACAACTATCTAACTCAAATAATTAATCACAAAATGTGAAACACTATTGTGGTGTGTACATGGGTTTTTTGTTTCACTCTATGTAATCCCCTAATGTCTCCATCTAAACCACACTCTCTGATGATGCTCTCCCTCTATCACACTCTGAAGGATGGATCTCTCCTGCATCCAACTCAAAATAATGAAGGTAGTTATCCTGAAACATAATTACATCCATAAAATAATGTTGTATAATTAACAAACATGATCATAATATATAGAGTAAAAAGTAAATCTATCTCATAGTAAACCAATAATATAAATAAATCAAAACACAACTATCCCATAATTATCATATGACAAATCTTAATCAAATATTAGTTAATTAACTAACAACCATGATAATCCATAAATCAAACATGTTTTTTAGCTTAGAGAGAAATCAAGATATGACACTCTAAATGGCTATCTAAAAGGAATGGTCTTGTCCCAACATATATTTCAACACCTATTTTGAGACACATTTCATTTTCATCCCTTTTATGATGGTTTTATTCCTTTTGAGTTGGTATAGCATGAATTGGTCTAGCACGCCAATGGGTTTTTAAAATTTTAATCTAGGGGTATTTTATTTAAAGCGTGTTGAGAGGTATTTTACATCTAACACTCAACTATTATGACATAATAAAAATAAAATAAAATAGAATACAATAAGCTTAACACATGCATTTTATTTTAAGTTCATACTATTACATCTAGATTTCATGCTTGGACTAAGAGGAGGGCCTAGGAAAAGATAGTTTAGTTATACATTTTATAGGATCCAAATCACAAGGATCCTCGATACTTATTTTATTTTAGCTTAATATCTTCATGATTATAAACAATCACACTATATTTTAACTATCACACTCTAAATGGTTGTATGAAAGGAGTAGTCTTGTCCCAACCTATCTTTTAGCACATTTTTCTAGATATTTTTCATTTAGGTCTATTTATGACCATTTTATTCCTTTTGAGTTGGTCTAGCATGATTTGGTATAGTGTTCCAATGGGTTTTTAAAATTTAATTTAGAAGTATTCTATTTAAAGGGTCTTAAAATTCATTTTAATCTATCACTTAACTATTATGAAACAAGCAAAATAAAATAAAATACAATACAACAATCTCAACACCTATATTTTATTTGAAGTTCATAATATTACATCTAGATTTCATGATTGGACCAAGAGGAGGGCCTAGGTGAAGAGTATTTAGTTACACATTGTACATGATCCAATCACAAACACATTAAATAGATAACTCCATTGGCTGAAGGTCCCTTTATTAGGATTATGTAGGCAATGATCAGTTATATAGGGTGTTTGAGGATAAATCAACTATTATCCTTACCCATTACCTCATTTTATGTTGTTTTTTCCATGTGTATGATATTTATAGGGTTTTGGAAGTAAAGAGGAAAATTTTTAAAAATGTGATGCACGATCCCACATATTCAATAGGATAAAATTCATCTAAAGGTAGTTTCATATAATTTCCTAAATCATTTATTTAACTCACAATCAACACAGATAAGGTTGATCCATTAAGATAAAGGTATATACTATTGTTGTCTAGATCTATTAAACATATATAAATTACCCAAACAATCATATTTATATGTTTTTAATCATCTTAGTTAGTAACACAATCAATCATATTCATCTTTAGGTATGAATATCCACCTATAGATAACTTGTGTATTCTCCATTCATCTCTTGTGATAGAAACTAATAATAATTTAACATATTTCCAAATAGTTGTTCATAAATACTTATTTTATTACAATCTATTTTACTCATAATTTTGTCGTAATTAGGATCTAATAATTTCCTTGTTCCCCAATTTTGGAAAACCAATGAGAAGAATGTCTAAAATGGTGTCTTTGTCTTATCTTGACCCAATTTTAAATATCACACATACATAAAGGAGAATGGATATAAGTATTTAGGTTGATTAATCTCAAGGAAGTTATAAATAAGTATCTAGAATTCTAGTATCCAACCCCACATAGTTATTGTTTAGACTAAATCAAATATCGAGAAATGGTTTCAACCTCCTCTTCCCTAGAAGTGAAGACCTAACTAAATGAACATCCACCAAACCCTCCTTTATTATGTGATAGAATAAAATGTTGAAGATAAGTCCTTTAGAGCAAAAACATATATTTTAGAGTGTTCTTAGACTTTAGGATGATAAGTGATTCTCATTTATGTACTTATTGATCAGTTCCCTCTTCTTGCTTATATTTCTTACTTCTATATGGTTAAAAATACTATTATTGATTTATATAAATTAGGATGCATAGGCAATGCCACACATAATGACTGAATATAGAAAACATTACTATGTAAAATAAAAAATGTGGAAACTAAAGAAAAAGAGGTAAAACCCAAAAAATGTAAGGGTAAGATTTGATGGTGTTCAATCCATGGGGGGGGCATCTAAAATCATATTGTGACCAAAAAATCTATTCTAAGAAATAAATATGTACATGATGGGTTTAATTAGCTTATAAGATATGAAGATAAGGCTCAAAAATCAAAATAATGAGTATTAAATACATATAAAATACTAGGATCCCATATGAGACTAATGTGGGGATGGTGTTGTCCTAAAAATAGATAAATATGGAAAATTAGTCAAGGAGTGAAAAAAAATTAAAATATGTTATAGCAAAAGGACTTGTACCACATTTGTGTGTGTATAATTATGCACAAAATATTTGGCACCATACTTTAATAGGTTGTGTGAGCAACTTCAAAGAGAGCATGAAAATCTAATTTTCATTACTGATATATGATATGGATTTTCTATGCAATATGCATTAGTTGTCAATGTAAATAATGCAAAGTCCCATCCTAATATAGGAAATGCAAGGGCCCTGCCAAAGGAAAATTAAAATAAAATTATCAACCTAAGGGTAATTAATCAACTCAAAATTATCCTTATACCAATTAAGACAAATAAAAATAGAAATGGAACCATAATTTTAATAATAATTTTTTTAATTCTTTTTTGCCTCTAGGCCATGATGAAACGTCATGTTTTAATAAAATGGCACATTTGGAAGTAAAGATGAATTAAATTAAATTCCTTAACTTAAAGCTAGGAGCTACACTTTATATTAAAAATCATGGATCGCTATTATTTGAATAGATTTTAGATTCAAGGGTATATAAACATATGTAAAATAAGGTTCCTATGTTTACATCTCTTATCAAAAAATTCACAAATGAAATATTTGTGGGAAAGTATAGTGCTCTAGTTTCTTAGGGGAAATGGTTACATTACTGAGATGGAGAATGCAATAATAAAAAATGTTTTCCATGATATATAATAATCCATGAACCTAATATTTGTGTGTGTGTGTGTGTGTGTGTGTGTGTGTGTGTGTGTGTGTGTGTGTGTGTGTGTGTGTGTGTGTGAGAGAGAGAGAGAGAGAGAGAGAGAGAGAGAGAGAGAGAGAGAGAGAGAGAGAGAGAGAGAGAGAGAGAGAGAGAGAGAGAGAGAGAGAGAGAGAGAGAGAGAGAGAGAGAGAGAGAGAGAGAGAGAGAGAGAGAGAGATCATCAAGTTCACTCTTACCAATGTTTTTATTAGGAATTCAAAGGACTAGTCAACTATTATAATGACTATTGAGCTTTATTATCAAGCCAAATTTTACAAGTTTTGTATGTTTGTGTTTATTAAACATTCTCAAGTCTTTTTTTCACATGAAAATAATTTGAGTAAACTCTATCATGAGTTTTTTTGTCACCTTAAGTATCACTCATTTCAATGTCTCAATAAGCACAATATGGTGCAAGGATTACAAAAAAAATCCTTTGGAGATGGAGTTTTTTTAAGTTGCATACTTGGAGAAAACATATGGAACCTTTTGTTGAAGTAAAATATTGGAGTGAAAGTGAAATATTACAAATCATTCATATTGATCTCTTTTCATTCACTCATATTTCATTTGAAAAAAAAGTACTTACATTTATTGATGATTAATATCATAGGGCATGTGTCTAAAATTTGAGAAATAAAAGTGAAGTCTTTAACAAATTTTAAAAAATAAAATACCTTTTTAAAAATACATTACATATAAATATTAGGCCTCTAAAAATAGATAAGTGAGGATATTATTTCAAAAACTAGACTCTTGGGTTATTTGGATAGGTAGTCATCCAATTTTGGCATACTTTTCTACTTACACCTTAGCAAAATGGTGTAGTTACATGTAAGAGTTGTACACTCATGGAAATTTCTAATTGCATGGTGTATTTAAATTAAATTAATTTAAATTTTCATCTAAGGAAATTATGTGTGTGAGATACATCTATAATCAAACTTCCCACTTAGGAATGAGAAGAATTACTCAAATAAATATGATCTTATGTCAAGCTAGGTGTTTAAAATTTATGAATTTTTTAGGTGTAATGCATGGGGACATATCCTTGGTTATATAAATAATATATGGAAATGAAGGCATGACATTGTATTTTTTTAGATATTATGTGGATGTGAAGGCATATTATCTTCTTATACTAGGCACCCATAAATTATTTTTCTAGTGGGATGTTATTTAAGGAACAATCCTAGGATTACAAGATAAATTATTTTCCTTCTTCTCTATTAGTTTCTTCCAATCCAAAAAAAAATTACTTCTATTTTATATAAGATGATAGATTAAATGAATTCAATTCTAAGTGATAGTCAAATTCAAATGAATAGTGGTAATGAAGACAACAAACTTCTCCATTGCCAACAATTTTACACTATTTTAGATTAATTTTAACACTTAATAAGATAGAACTATGTATATGAATTTAGATTAAGAAGATATGTAGTCAAGTACAAATTTTAATGTAAAATATTGAATGTAATTTGGGAATCTAACTCACTAAAATTATAAGGTAACAAAAAGAATAATATACTTAGTTTTATTTTATTATATGTGGTATTAAGACTATATATAGGTGGTATGGAAAATAGGGAACTAGAATATGAGTCACTCAAATTAGGATCAAGAGTTATGGGCTCACTTGGGCACTACCATCATCTTCTAGTCACTATTGTTTGACATTTTATTCCATGTTTTATGGCCCTATATCTATAGATTTTATGTTTATGTTTTGATTAAAATAAGTGCATGTACTTGTAATTAAAATATATCACACACATATCTTTGTAATTTTTATTTTAGATAATTTATGAAAAATAATTCCATGTAATTTTAGTCATATACAATGTCAGTTGAGTGAAATGAGTGTCACTTGAGACAACCCATCCTTAGCTTAGCCCTAGACCTATCTTAGCACCTATTTTGACACATATATAACTTTCATACAATCCTTAAACATCCTTATACATTCCAAAATCAGACCCAAACCTTCCTTTAGGGACGCAAGCCCTTAGTGCCTCAAGTTCTACCACCTAAATACTAGTGTGGTTCTTTGGGCAGTGATCAAGATATAACACTAGTGTCCCTTGCCTAATTTCAACCCCAAAGGATATATTTTAAATTCCTAAGAAACCTAGGGTTATAATATACCTATTTCACACTCCACAATCACACTAGATTGCTATAAATACATGAATTTTAACCCTTTATCCACTAAATAGAAATTAGATTCAAAATACACAAATAAGCTTAGAATAAATAGTGCATAATTAAGGTTACTGATCCCTATTCTTCCTAACTTATGTATACAATCATCTATAGCCACCCTAATCTCAAAACACATAGATTTCTAGTCTCAAGCTCATTCAAAGAACACAAGTTAACACTCATACTAGAATTTACTTATAGTTGCACCAACACTTAGATTGGGATAATTACATCAGGCTTGGTTCCCTCTCAAGGTATTGTTATGTAGGCAACTCTCAACATAATGGGGTGTTGAGTACTTATAATCCACCCAAGTAACATCACACTTGTGTTACTTATACTTATCAATGCCCTAGTAACATAGAGATCTAGGTTTTACATACAAAACTAGTCCAAAATAGGTCACAAACAATGAAACATGTTTTATCTACATAGGAATAGGCCTATCAGGCTTAGACATAACTACTCCTAGAATTTCACATCAATCCCTACATAAGGAAACTATAAATAAACATAGGGTAAATTTTAGTGGTGAATATTCGTTAATTCATGAATATTCAATTTTTGGGAAATTGTATTTGGTAATTTATTAGGAGTAGTACATAGGACCCATTCACCTAAAATTTTAGAATGTAAATTTTTTTAGGGATCAGATCACCAATTTTTCATAATAATTATGGGGTAATCCATGTAACTTTCCTTAAATATAGTATATATGTTTACAAGGGTTACCATCCAAGTCTCATTATTTAACTCATTTCCAAGTTGAATATTGAGGTTGCCTGACAACATCCTTATATCTACCTGATAGCATCCCTACAACTATAGGACTATCTACTACCCCATTGCTACTGCCCAAATACATACTATGTTGCCTAACTACATCTTGTCATTGCCTAATATTTCCTCTTACTACATAACTATTGTTTCCCAATTGTGAGTAAATCTTGAGTCCTGTTGTATCCTCCATGCATTAAAATAACATCAGGTGGTACGGGTAAAACACCACATAAAATATTAGGAAAATCAATCATATTATTAACTCAACCAACATATATTATAAATTTTAAAACTTTTACCTTGAATAAAAATATTCCCTTTTTACCTATACATATTAAATATGATTTTGTACATCAGTTTAATTTAGGGAAGTCACTATGTGCATTAAAGAGTTAAAATAGATAGGCTATAGTATAAATGAAAAAATAATATTAAAAATTTTCCCAAACATTAATACATATTTGGATTAATCTCAAATATATATGTAATTTAAAAAAAAAACATCTCAATCTAAATCCATATGCAAAATTTATAACCTCACCTAACATAATCATGATGATACCAGGTGATAACATCATGATGCAATAAGGTGGCACCATGTGTTTCTTGATGGCATGATGCAATGCAACCAAATGAAAACTTCTCGAGCCCATATGAAAAAATTATGGCCTCACCCAACATCATCATAATGATGATAAGTGATAACATCATGATGCAACCAGGTGTCACCATGTGTTGCCCAATGGCATGATGTGATGCAACCAAATGCAAACTTATTGAGGCCATAACTTTTGCATATAGATTTGGATTATTATTATTTTTTGAAATTTCATATCTCTTTGAGAGGAATCCAAATAAGCAATAGTATTAAGTTTTAGGAAAGTTTTTTATACTCTTTTAAATATATCCCATAAACTATCTATTTTAACTATGAATACAAGTGGTTGTATGGAAAAATTAAAAAGGTTAATTTTGTTTTTATAATCTTTATATTCATCAAGGCTACAAATCAGATTTACCTAAACAAACCTATGAGGGTTTTTGTTATGGGATCTTAAAATGAACCCTAACTAAATAAGACACTAGCATGGGGTGATACTATCTAAGGTAACACACTACTATCTAAGAGGATTTATTACACTTAGGTTCTATTCCCAACATCTTGATTAGCTCTTATGCTAATTTTATAGTTAAGTACTTATTTATGCCATTTATTACTATTTTAAGAAATATCAGATTAGGTCAATTATTATACAAACTAATGGATGTATTTATTACATATCTCTCCCCTAATTTACTATACCTATACCCTTTAACAACCTAGGTTTTACATTCTATTGCCCTTTAAAAGTTAATTAATTTGGTGAACTTGAATTACTTCAATTTTTGCTCAAAAACCATTTACCTAGATTCTCTTAGGGTTTGTATCATTATATTTTCTATGTTTATAAATTAATTTCAAAATCTTAGATCTGATTTATTATTTTATTTTAAAAATATATAATAGATATAATTTCTTAAAAGTATCAAAATATAAATTATTTTATTTTCCTACTTTCAAACTTACAATGTCATAATTCAATAACTGATTTTATGAGATTGATAAGAGATAATTGCAAGATTTCATTTATAAACATTTAGATAGGCAAGATGACCTTATCCATGTTGTCCATGAAGAGATTTTTAAATACAATAATGGTTAATCTTCTACCTCCCATATTTTAATATTGTTACACCTACTATGGGGCAAACTCAAGATTTGCAACAACCTCTACTAACTTGCCATCCTTTAACAATGGAAACACCTCCTATGGCTAGTTATTCCTCTCTATATGTATAATTCCTTATACATGATATCCATGATCTGTAGGCCAAGGTTTTAAATCTTTATTAGGGTGCCACTAGACCATCTCATGCCTTGGATTCTCATGTTCTTTTACATACACCTTTGGCACAACATATAGAGGCAACTCCTTTGCCATCTAGATTGGTGGTACCCAAGATTACCTTGTATGATGGTAAGAGTGACTTGGAGCACCATTTACAAGATTTACACATAGCATATTTGTATTACATGTCTAATGATTAGTTATTTACTAATTTTTTCTCATAGTTTAAAGGAATATGCATTAAAATGATTGTATGATCTTCTAAATTAGTCCATCATAGAATTTAATCCATTGGTAGATATGTTTTTGGCACACTTTTTAATCAATATTAGTAATAAGGTTTCCTATACTAAAGGGTTAAAACACAAATAAAAATATAATGAGCCAATAGATGAATATGTCCTATGATATAAAACTATATTAGTAAAGATGACTATCCTCATGGTAGATAAAAAATTCCAAGACATATTCAAGTGGAGCTTGTTATTGACATTGCATGAAGTTATCCTATTCAAGAAGTTTCCATCATACATAGATCTTTGTCACATAGTGAAATAATGGGAAGTCAATCTTCTCTCCATGGGCAGACTAAAGTTCACAAATAGATTATATTAAACTAATAATATTTCTAATAAGCCTCCATACAAGGTGAAACCTAGTGAGAACAAGATTGGTTCAAAAACAATAATTAATGGAGCTTTAGATTAACCTCCTCTCATAGTTTTATCAGCTTCTCCAATGAGACATTTTATGACTCTTCCTTAGTTGCCATCATGGGTTGTACAATATTTATTGGAATGAAATCTCATATATTTCCCTCCCATCAAAGAGGTTGATACAACTAGTCCTCTTCCAAGGAACTATGATTCTAATGCATTTTGTGATGATCACATAACACTAGTCCATAACACAAATATATGAAATAACTTGTGAAATAAGATACAAGATTTGATATAAGATAATATTGTTAGGTTGTGGAGCTAAAAGCTTCACTAATGCAAACATGGAGGAGGTTGTTGAGAGGTTGCTGAGTTGCAGAGCAACCGGCGTCAGTCCGATCAACCGACGTCGGTCATATCCAGTGTAGAGAAAACCAACATCGGTCAGGGATCAGCTGACATCGGTCATTTCTAGCTAGATAGGGACCAACGTCAGTCACCTGTGAGGTTCAGAACTATGAGTGTTATGAACAGTTTGTTAACAAACTAGTTGTTTGCATGTAAAAGGCTAATTTTAGTCTTGGAGCTGTGGATCTAATTATTGTAATTAGATGTCTAATTATTATTTGCATGAGATCTATTTAAGAGACTCATGGGCTGTATTGTAATTTTTTCTAGTTTAGAGTTGAGCTTGGTTAGCTCCTTCTGAGAGTGAAGAGAGCAAGGGTAGCTCCTCCTAGTTCCACAGGGGTGCTGAGTGTGTATGATCAAGTTGGTCTGCAGGTGTGAAATATCAGGGAGAAGATCCATCAGGGTACTGGTTTGAAGAATCATAAGGACTTGGTGAGGTAAGGACAAGGGTTCTTCAGGGTATATATAGATCTACATGGTAAGTATGATTAGTTGATTTTTAGGTGTGTGTGTGCGCGAGGTCAAAGGTGACAACAACACAATAGGTAGCAAGATCAGGAGAGATCTA
Source organism: Torreya grandis (assembly GCA_037957365.1). Lineage (NCBI taxonomy): Eukaryota > Viridiplantae > Streptophyta > Pinopsida > Cupressales > Taxaceae > Torreya > Torreya grandis. The sequence continues at coordinate 1,736,867 of JARHVA010001005.1, read as the reverse complement.
CTTGGAGTATATTGAGTACTTGGAGTGTGTGGAGTACTCAAATTTGGAGTGCATGGAGCACTTGTGTACTGGCAGTAGTGATACTGATTGGTGGTACTGGTAGTAGTGATACTGACTGGTTGGAGGTGAATAGCAACTCTATGTTTGAGTTGTTGTTGGGACCGTAAGAGAGAGAGAGAGAACTCTTGAAGAGATTTACTATTTATGCCCTAGAGGTGTGGGAGCCCTAGAGGTGTGTAAGGAAGAAGACTATGGCATCTTCTTTGTTGTATTTCCTTTTGGAAGAGTGTTAATACAATTGGGTATTATCTCTCATATTCTGTGTTATTTCTAAATTCTAGTTACTTGTTACTTCTAGTTTAATTTCGCATGTTTAGTTACTTGGTAATCAATGGTGCTTCTAGGTACTAACAGTTGGTATCAGAGCCAGGGTGTTGGTTCATAGCTTGATACCACTAACAGTTGGTATCAGAGATAAGGTTACATGGAGCAGGTTTGTGTTTGGTTACAGGTCACTCTCAGGGGTTTCTGATTGAGTGGGAGTATAACAATGGTAGAAGAAAGTACACTAAGAATGGAGGAATTGAAAAGCATGAATGGTCAATTAAGGTGTTATGGAAAGAAAGAGTAGGTAAAGAAATATTGTTGGTTAGAAGAAGATCAGCATGAAAGAATTGAAGAATTAGATGTTGCAGGTGTTGTTGCACAGGATGCTCTGGGATGTTCTTTGGATAAAGTAGAATATTTTTTCATAGATTTTGTTGCCTCTTTCCATGCAGCCCCAAATAGAGGGGTTGGTGAGCCTTGTCAAAGTTTTGGAAAAGAGAAAGTGTGGCTGAAATTGTAGATGGCCAACACATGGGTGTTGAAGGAGGTCATGCAGGTCCTAGTTCTGAAGATGCGGCTAATTGCTTTAGGGAAGTTGGGTCATGAGAGATGCATAAGAACTCTCACAGTAGATGCACTTGAATTAGTAGGTGGTAAGAAAGTAGGTACTCTTTATCTACTTGCTTATATTACTGATTCTTCTTCTATTGCAAGGACGTGGCTTTGTAGGCTTGGTCACATGAGCAAGAAAGACATGCATGTTCTTAAGAGAAAGTCAGATGTGTTTGACAAACTTAAGAACTGGAAAGCCTTGGTGTTTATGGAAGAGATGATAGATAGAGATCAGTGGAGAAGGCTGAGTAACTCTAAGAAGGGTAGTTTGGACAGGGTTTTGATCCAAAGAGAGCTCGCAGGTAAAAAGTCATCACTCACAGGTGAACACAAGTATCGGTGTCAATCAAGAGAAATCGGCATCAAATAGATAGTCACCAACATTAGTCATGTGCAGACAGGCAAAGTTGGTGGTGTCAGGTAGGTGGAGATCGATGTCGATAGGATAATCAGCGTCGATGACCTAGACAATCACATGGAACCAACGTCAGTTAGATGCAGACTGTGTGGTGACTAAGGTCAGTCATTGGAATAGATTTTAGGCAGACAACAAGCTATCAAGGAGTCTCAAATGCCCATGTGGAGGACTGAAAGGGTAAGTAAGCCTCAAATTCGTTATTCCTCTTCTTTATACTTGTTTCTCACTGTAGAGCAGGAAGGATCCAGGAAACAGTGGGAACATGGCATGATTTCATTGGAGAAGAACCAAACAGGAGATTTGGTAAAGTTGCCAGCTAGGATAAAAGCACTGAGAGATGAATGGATTCCTTGGTTAAAGAATAGAGAGAATGGATACATGAGATAGAAGGCTAGGGCATATGGTCTTGAGGAAGCTCCAGGATAGTGGTACAGGTTTGATAGGTGGATGACAAAGCATGGCTTTAGTCAATGTCATTGTAACTACTATGGTTTCTTTACTAGGTGGGGGTGATGATTGCAACATCATCCTATTACTGTATGTTGTGTGTTTGCTTGATGCAGGGTTACACATATAGGGTTTTTTTGAGATAAAGGTAAAGTTAGTTCAAAGGTGTGTCATGAAGAATTTGGAGGAGCAAAATTCTTTGGCATGAGAAATCTTAGAGACAGGGAAGATCACAAGTTGATGTTGTCATAGGATGATTGTGTGAAGGTAGTGTAGGATATAGAATGGAAAGCGCACCTATGGATGGACAGTTCACAGAACAGGGTCCCCAATCACATGATGAGGTTGAGTACATGTGTACTCCCTGAGTTTGCCCAAGCAGTGGGTGCTATCAAAAAGTTTGTAGTCAATCTAGGAAGGAAGCACTGAAAAGTAGTTTAGTGGGTTCTCAGGTATCTGAGAGGGACCAGTAGCAAGTCGACATCCTATGCAGGGTCAAGATTTTAGATGTGGTAGGTTACTTAGATGACAGGTGTTGCACCATAGGTTGTGTGGTGGTTGGTCTTCAAGATTGAGCTTGAAGAGGGATACAAGCCAGGAAATAGATTAGATGGTGTACAAGTACAGGTACAGTGCAGCTATTTATCTCCAAGTGGGAGATTGTTAGGTTGTGGAGCTAAAAGCTTCATTGATGCAAACATGGAGGAGGTTGTTGAGAGGTTGTTGAGTTGCAGAGCAACTAGTGCCAATCTGATCAATTGACATTAGTCATATCCAGTGTAGAGCAAACCAACATCAGTCAGGGATCGGCCAACGTCAGTCATCTCTAGCTAGATAGGGACCGACATCAATTACCTGTGTGGTTTGGAACTGTAAGTGTTACGGATAGTTTGTTAATGAACTAGTTGTTTGCATGTAAAAGGCTAATTTTAGTCTTGGAGCTGTGGATCTAATTATTGTAATTAGATGTCTAATTATTGTTTGCATGAGATCTATTTAAGAGACTCATGGGTTGTATTGTAATTTTTTATAGTTTAGATTTGAGCTTGGTTAGCTCCTTCTGAGAGTGAAGAGAGCAAGGGTAGCTCCTCCTAGTTCCACAGGGGAGCTGAGTGTGTATGATCAAGTTGGTCTGTAGGTATGTAAGATCAGGGAGAAGATCCACTGGGGTACTGGTTTGGAGAATCACAAGGACTTGGTGAGGCAAGGACAAGGGTTCTTCAGGGTGTAGAGAGATCTACATGGTAGGTATGATCAGTTGATTTACAGGTGTGTGTGTGTGTGTGTGAGGTCAAAGGTGATCTATGGGGTAACAAGATCAAAGGTGATAGCAACACAATAGGTAGCAAGATCAGGAGAGATCTACTTGGAGTACGTTGATTACTTAGAGTGTGTGGAGTACTCAAATTTGGAGTCCGTGGAGCACTTGTGTACTGGAAGTAGTGATACTGACTGGTGGTACTGGCAGTAGTGATACTGACTCGTTGGAGGTGAACAGAAACTCTATGTTTGAGTTGTTGGGACCGTAAGAGAGAGAGTGAGCTCTTGAAGAGATTTATTGTTTATGCCCTAGAGGTGTGGGAGCCCTAGAGGTGTGTAAGGAAGAAGACTGTGGCATCTTCTTTGTTGTATTTCCTTCTGAAAGAGTGTTAATACAATTGGGTATTATCTCTCATATTCTATGTTATTTTTGAATTCTAGTTACTTGTTACTTCTAGTTTAATTTTGCATGTTTAGTTGCTTGGTAATCAATGGTGCTTCCGGGTCCTAACAAATATCATTGATGTTGACAATTCTATAGAGGATTATAGACCACAAAAAATAGAAGGAAAAGCATTGAAAATATTTTCAGATCCATATTTAAAACATACATCTAATGAGATAATAGGCACTTCGGGTGTTCATTATACATATCAAGGATAACCACCACCAGCATATTATTAAACTCATATAGTGGATCCACATCCTTTACATAATATCATTAGTGTGTATCATACTAGAGTGAAATCTAGACTTCTTATCACTTTTTCAAAGTATGAGATAGTTGATGATGACATGTATTTATACACAGTCTTTCTATGAGCCTACATTGATCATCATCTTATTTAGAGTGTCATCATTAACAATAGGTCAAGTGTAAAAATCTATAATATCACACTTATACATCACTTGGGTTATTTATATTGGGATATTTCTTAAAAAACTACAATTATTCATGGCTTTAGTGGCCATGTCTAGAGTTATATTGGGGAGATAATACTTCCATTATAGGTTGGGCCCTCACATGCGGCCACCAAATTCATGGTATTACCTATTATAGGCACATTTGATATGTTATTGGGTAGGCATTAGATACAATTTCTTCAATCCATTCCATAAACCATACATAGATGTCTAAAGTACATGCATGTTAATCAGGTGGTTATAGTTAAGGGCCTTCCATATGTGTATCCTTTACCAAATACACAACCACTTATACAAAAACCACTATTTATAATTCTAGGTATAGATTTTGTTAGCACACCTAAGATGTCAGTTGAGCCACTAATGTAGGTGAGGTATATTCCTATAGAATTACCACATATGCATATTCTCTCATATAGACCTTTATTAGAGAGACTTCACATTAGGTACATGATTTGGATTCTAGAGGGCTCTTTCTCCACCATCACATAAATAAATATTATAGAAGAGAGAATAAACACTAGTTATGGCTTCTTCTACCAATTAGGTTCCCAAATACACCATATTTTATAGGCTAGTTCTATTAGCTTCACATATTCATAACCCTGCTCCACATGCAGTTTCAACTACATATCACTTAGTACATCTAATTCTTAGATCCTAGATACCTCATTTCACAACACACATGATCACTCTTCCTATATTTGATATAATCCACATTGATTATGAGCCTCTTATGAGACTCATCAGGTAGTGTGTTCCTCTTTACTTATACATAGATTTTTTTACCTTGATCCTTGTATATAGTTTCATTTTAATTATTTCTTATACATAGATTATACACTCAAAAAACACAAAAATAATATAATATGTTAAAAAATACAAAAAAAAAATGTTTCTAAAAAACACAAAATTTATATTGTTTATATATCCATGTTTATATTATTTATACTTGTTAGGTACTACATATGCCAGCTATCTTAGTATAGTAACTTTTATCACACATAGATGCTTCACTTATTTTCCTTAAAGTGTTTTGAAAAATCTTATAGGACTCAAATCCATCATACATATCTAGGTTTACTACTATATACCCACTAGGGGCATGTATAGAGCTACATAGATTCATCATTGATACATTTTCCCATTAGGGGCATCTTATACATAGATTTTGGTTTCCTAGGTTACATATTTATATACTTTATCATAAGTTTATCATTGATTATATATTGATATTGATCATCTTATACTACTCAAAAAAAATTCAATTACCACTACTATAGACTCAACTATGTACATTTTTTTTGTCATACAGATTTGTACCATATGTTCATGCATACTTCCAATTTTTATTTTTCCTAGTTTAGACTTGATTGTGTTTCTTTACTTATACATCTATTCTAGGGCACTTTAATATGCCATTATTCTACAACTCTATGAAAATAATTTTCATTATATGTATGATTTGGACATGTTCCCATCTCCTTGTGTGTGCTTTATTGATTATGTATGTGGACATTTGAACATTTCCTTATATGTATTAACTTCTCAAAATTAGTGACATGTGTGCATGTCCATTATATTTTTCCCCTTGGCCTAAATTTAATGCCTCATGTATGTTGTTTGTATGCTTTCATGTACGTGTCATGGCCATGACACTTGTTTCTTACTTGTTACTTACACCCAATTTTCAATGCCATGAGCTCCCACATGCATCTCCCTTTCCTCCTCAGGTGCCTTAATGGACATCATGCCCCATCCCCCAGGTAGTTTACATAGATTATTACAAAGATTTTTTTTCATACACATGTTTACACACACACACACACACACACACACACACACACACACACACACACACACACACACATATATATACATATATATATACATATATATATATATATACATATATATATATATATATGTACATATATATACATATATATGTATGTGTGTGTGTGTGTGTACACACACACACACACACACACACACACACACACACACACATATATATATACATACATATATACACATATACATATATATATACATATACATATAAAAACCTTGTGAATGTTATATCTAACATACATCCTACATTGCTGACTTATGTTCATACTTTTTACATTATGATGTCATGTATACACATTATATTGGTTTATTATGTACATATCATATGTTTTTATCCTAACACACATCATGTAGATCTTTCATTTTGAGGATAGTTATTACATATGTACATAAAATCCCATCAAAAAAGGGGGAATTCACAATGGTATATCATAGATATTAGGCCATCCAAGTGCACTCATAATATAGTTTTTAACAACATACATATAATTACATAGCTCAAAATCAGGAAAACATAATGGAAAATTATTAGACATAAATCAATTTTAGTTTGCATAGAAAAACATAGGACATTACTTTTGCACATAGGACACTAGTCTGGTGTGATAGTATCCAAGGAACTGTACTACTATCTAGTATCACCAAGAATATGAAAATTTAAATTTTATATAAGAACACAACAATTACATTCCATATTTGCATAGTTTCGATCACAAGTTATTAGATTTAATTAATTTATGATTAATTTTACATAGAATCATACCAATTTTTTCTCCAATTGGGGGTATCATGAACAATATGATCACTCGTATTTAAATTTTAGATATACATAAATGTAAATTACTATAGCTTAGTCTAGAATCTATGTTCATAGATATCAAAATTGGGTGCATGTACATGCCACATTTTTTCCACATGATTAGTTTTTGCACTATCTCATCTCAAATGGAATTTCAAACTCCATCTCATTATCTATGTTGTATACTTCAGACACCATTTACACCAAGTTTCATACCATATTGATTCCTTATTCCATTTGTAGTGGTTAGCATTTCCATGTAGTCTTTGAGCTACATTCTTGAGTGCTTGAGAGGCCCCTTAGCAATTTTACATTTTAGATTTTTGAGTGGCCCCAAATCCATCCTACATAGTTTTAGTTAAATAATATAGTTTCAATCATAGATGAATATATTACACATGGGTAAGCAATGATGGAGTCATAGCCTACTTGAGTTCTTAAGCCACTTACATAGGAGGGTTGGACAAACCATTAGTCTAATCAAATTTATTCATAGTGTAAGATTAATTAAACATGGTTGGGAAATGATGGATTCAAAACTAAATTGATTTCTTCAGCCACACACACATGGGTATTGAGTAAGCCATTAGCTTAGTTCAAGCTATTCACTATTTGATCACTATCTATATGCACACACACAGGATGTCACTAGGTTTTTACATTAGTTCACATACCTAGGGAGGTGTATTAATCTCTCTCTCTCTCTCTCTCTCTCTCTCTCTCTCTCTCTCTCTCTCTCTCTCTCTCTCTCTCTCTCTCTCTCTCTCTCTTCTCTCTCTCTCTCTCTCTCTCTCTCTCCTCTCTCTCTCTCTCTCTCTCTCTCTCTCATCTCTTTACTTATTTTTGTCTTTAATTTCAATATTCCTTAAGTAAGGACTGATTTACACATGTTTCACTCCAAGATACACAATGTAACACACTTTGCACACTCATACCTAGTTTCATAGTCTTTAACTCATAGGTGATTCCAAGTATGATTATCTTTCCTTTATCATAGTCATTTTACTTTGATGAATTTATAGAATAAGGGGGAATATGGTCATATAAAATGTCACTTGAGTGTAATGAGTGTCACTTTAGATAACCCATCCTTACCTTAGCCCTAGACCTATATTAGGTCCTCTTTCAACACTATCCAACTTTTATGTATACCTTACACATCCATAGACATCCCAAAATCAGTCCTAGACCTCCCAAAAAGGATATAGGCCCCTAGTTCCTTAGGTTATGACATCTGACACTAGCACAGTTCTTTGGACACTAGTGCATCACGCTAGTGACCAATGTCTAATACTAATGCCCTTTTCCTAATAATTACCCTAATAGATATATTTTCAATTCCTAAGACACCTAGGGTCATCCTAGACCTATTTAACACTCTTCACAAGCACTAGATTAGTATAAATACATGATTTTAACATTTTATCCACTAGATGGAAATCATATACAAAATACACAGACAAGCTTAGATCAAGTAGTGCATAACCAAGGTTATTGATCCCTATTTTTATATAATTTTTCATAAAATAAATCCTCATTCAAGTAACTCAAGTTAAAACTCATACTAGTGTTCAATTAAATTACACCAACACTTAGATTGGGAGAACTACTTTGGGCTTGATCCCCTCTCAATTTATTTGTATGTAGGAAACTTTTAACCTAGTAGGGTGTTGATTATGTCTAACCTACCCAAATAACATCACAATTTTTTAATTGTGCTTATAAATAATGTAAAAACATGTATATCAAGGGTTTTCATACAAAATTAGTCCAAAATAGGTCATATATAGTGAAGTAGGTTTCATCTGCGTAGGAACAGGGCTATCAAACTCAAACACAACTACTCCAATAAGTTCACATCAATCCATACACAAGGAAACTAGTGTTGAACATGAGGAAACTAATATGGTTTTATACTATCCAAGGTAACTTTATATTTTCCAAGAGGATTTATAACACTTGGGTTCTATTCATGACATCCTTATTAGCTTATGTGCTAGTTCTTAGCCTCAAGATCATCTATCTTAGTTAGTTTCTAGCCAAGTGCTAATTTGTGTCATTTATTACTATTTTTAGAAATATTATACTATTTTAATTCTTATACAAATTAGTATTTTTTTTTAATTTCATATCTCTCTCTTGATTTACTATACTCATGCCCTTTAACAACCTAGGGTTTACATTCCATAACCCATTACAAGTTAAATCAATAACAATTTAAAAAACCAAATTATCATATATATAATTAATGAAACATTTAATTGATTTAAAATATTTTGCATATTATAGTGGACATATTATTTTTTCTATACCATAATTATAAGTATCACACATAATTAATTTATTAAACACTCAATGTAATCTATTAACAACTTGTCTTACGTGTACAATATATTGTATGCATAGAAATACTGACCATAATTAATGTAGTAAGTAATTTTATTTATGTAAATGATTATTAAATTTATTCACAATGATATATTTACCCTTATATTTATTAATATTTTTATCATAATATTCATGAATTAAAATTGTATTGAACTGATCATATATACCCCTATTATGTTTCTAAACTAACTCCGGGGTTTATAAAAGCTTCATAATAATCTCAGTGAATTGATTTACATTCTTCTTGGGTATATATAAATTCATATTTAATTGCAATATTATTTATTGAAGTAATGATACCATGAAGCCATTTAATTTTTTTGAATTAGTAGACTTCCATATACCAATTTTGAAGATATATAAACACCTATGAAATAAATCCCTAAAGTTTGGTTGGAGGAAGTAGTAATTATTTTTGAGATCAATATCCCATGCTATGTCAAAAAAATTTATATATAACTATTTTTTATGAACTATATGAATTAAAAAATCATTCAAGTTAAACAAAATCAATGTTGATTGGTGTACTTTGTAATCTTTAATTTTTTAAAAAGAAATAGAACCATTGAGATCAACTCCATCAAAAAAATCCAAAAACAATCTCATTAAATGAATTATTTTAATATCCAAGAGAAATATAATTTAAATATATTTTTAAATTAAATTCACTTGTTTATATATGTTACTCTAACAAATACAAAATAATAAGTTACTGCAATAACATTTTTATAAGGGTTTTTGTAACAAAAAAATCAATAATTAGATATAATAAAATTATCTAAGAATATTTTTTTAAATAATTTTTATCCAAAGTCAATTTTTTATATAGGTTATTATGACAAACATAAAAATAAATAAATAATTTGATATAATTAATAAAATATAAACAATGCAACATAACACAAAAAAAAATCATTTGTATTTATGGTTTGTCTTAATGAAAAATAACTCAATCAAAGTCATTAATAATTTACTTATGTATTTCCAAAGAGAATAACATATTTGGGAATGATCCCACTTGATCTAAGCATGTACATAAGTGTGTGAATATTTTTGTATTAAAACTCATTGTGACATCAAATTTATAACTCGAAGGTAATCCAAATTAAAGGGCATCTGGTTTATTACAATGAAAGTACATTTATTCATCTATGAACACTGTGTTTTATGTTCCATAAACATAATTGTATTTGTCTGATAGCTAAGATAATATATTCAAAATGATAATGAAATTTAGATCTCACAATTCAAGATGGAATGAGAGAAAATATTATAGTATAAAATACAAAATGACTATTCATTTCACATTCCAAATGTGACTCTTCCTATTCCTATGAGAATGGAAAACAACTTATTGAATAATACAAATGCAACCTAATGAGATAAAAGACACCTAGGATTGAAAACTATATGCAATATTTTTACATTCCCTTAATCTACAAGGGTCTTTGTTAGACCAATAATTCCTCTAAACTTTTAAAAAATCTCTCATCCACGCAATTTTTTTAAGATGTCTATTGGTTACTTTTCTGTTAAGAAATGTTACAACTTGACATTATCATCTTTCACATACTGCCAAATAAAATGAAATTTGGTATTGATATGCTTGGTTCAATCATGAAAGACTGGATTATTTACTATTTTAATTGAAGAAGTGTTTTCAACCATGATATATATTGATGAAACATATTGCTCTTGTAAATTTGAAAGAACCCTTCTGAACCACAATATTTATCTAGTTACATTTGAAGCAACCATATATGATGCTTCTATTGAATAAATTGTTGATAATAATATTTCTTGGATTTCTAACTAAAAAATATTGTTCCTAAATTCATTATAAAACCTAAGGTGGACTTTACATCATCATTGTCACCGACATAATCAAAATATTAATACCTAACTAGTTTTAAGTCTACTACCTTGAAGTATTTGAGCCCAAATTATATGTTCCTTTGAGATATCTAAGGACCCTACCCAATAACTATCCATAGGTTATTTCATGAATTTTGAGAGGAAACCAACTATAAATGATATATTTGGTCAAGTTTTGGTCACATAAAATAGACTTCCAATGAGTTATCTATATTTAGTGTCATCAACCAAATCTATTGAATCTTCATATGTCAATTTGAGATTTTGTTCCTTGGGCATGTAGAGAGACTTAAAATATTATGTTTTGAACTTGATCTAAATGTCACTAATTTAATTCTATTGAGTGATGAATAAAAAATTTGGATTTTTTATTACTTCAATACCCAAGCAGTAATGAAGGTAATCCAAATCAATTATTTCAAAACTTTTCATCAAATCTGATTTTAACTTTGTAATGTTTTGTTCATTGTTCCCTGTGATGAGTAGATCATAAACATACACAACTAAAAACAAAACTATTTTATAAACTATTTTCATGAAAATATTTTCATCTTTAAACTCAAAATGTTTGAATGTCATGTTCATGAGGTACTCAACTAGTTTATCTTTCCATGCTCAAGCGGCTTGTTTCAAACCATACAATATTTTTTCTAGTTTTCACACCTTGTGCTCTTGTCCATTTAGTATAAAACCTTTGGGTTGTGTCATGTACATAGTCTCATTGAGGTCACCATTTAGAAATAAATTTTTGATATCCATCTGGTAAAATTTCCATCCATTGTGAGTTTCCAAAGCCAACATGCTCTAAATGGTAGTCCATTTTGTTGTAGGTACAAAGGTTTCATTATAGTCAATTACTTATTTTTTAGCATATCCCTATATGACAAACCTTGATTTATGATTATTAAATGATCCATCAGCCATATATTTATTGTAGTAGACCTAATTATAGCCAATAGGTTTGCAGCTAAATGGAGGATAAACTAATTTCTAAGGCCCATTTTTTACCAACACATTGTACTCATATTTCATTGTTTTTATCTAAGATTCAAGATTCTTAGCCTATTTGAAATATGTTGGTTATGAATAAAATGCAAAATTGAGTTATTATTTTGGAGAATCATTTAAGGTTAGATTTTCAATTATATTTTTAATTTCGTCAAGGGACTTGTCATATTGTGATGCATCTGCATGTGCACTTCTTGTCCCTATTTTCCTAACTTCATTAGGTTTCACATATTTCAATGTTAGAGTATCCCAATTAGATGTCTATTTTTATATTTCAAGTTATTCAAATTCATTCTTTGATGCTCCATAAATTTCTTCCCTCTATTCAGGTGGCCTGTATTTATTGTTTGATGATGTTTTACTCTCTCTTTCAGGAGCATTTTCAATCTCATTTATAGGAGACAATAGAAAATCAATATATTCAAAAATGTGTGTCCCCACCCATTGTTTTTAACATCAAAATAACTCTCTATATAGACATCAAACTTTGAATACTTTTTAAGTCAACTAAACTATCGATTAATATGTTCTTTGTCCTTTGTAGTCTCATAAAATACAACTTCTATTATGATAAGAAACTTATTATCTTTTTCATATTATATCCTATATTCCATTTAAGATTCAAAATATCACAAGTGGATGCACTTTTTACTCATACGATCCAAATTATTTCTTTTCTATTTTAGAATTAATGCATAACAATTAGATCTAAAAATCTAAAGATTTCACATTGAAGGAAGATGACCACACCACATCTCATATGGAGTATTTTAGTTAAGAACTATTGATGATGACCTATTATAGAGGTATATTACTATTTTAGCTACTTCATTACAAAAATTCAAATTTATTCATTTGTAGTAAAACATAGCATGAACCATATTCATCATAATTATGTTCATCCTTTTTACAAATACATTTTATTGTAGAGTGTAAGGAATTGTGAGATGATGTTTGATACCATTTTTCTTAAGATAAGATTCAAACTTATTTAAAGTTTATTCACCACCATTTTATTTTTGAAGTGTCTCAATGTGGGTTTGACCTTAATTTGTAATCATGATTTGAGACTTTTGGAAAGTCTCAAAGGTTTCTAATTTGTATTTTTAGAAAGTCATATGTAGAGTGGAATAAATATCAAGAACCTAAACATCAAACCATGAATAACTGATTGAGACACTATTTGATTCATCATCTATACTATAAAACACACATTCACTAGTAAATTGGGCAAGTTTAACTCTTTTTTTCTTTGATTTTTACTCTTTATTATTATAGTATGCTTCAATTTTATCCCATGGATTTATTTATTCATTATATTCAACATTCAAAATAGAGGTTTTGTTTATCCTTCTATTTTTGAACACCTTGATTTACATTTTTACCACCTTTTCCCTTGTAACTCTTCTTGGACTTATTATTGCCTTCATTTTTGGAAGATGTGGCCTTGTTGGATGTTTTTAAATAATTTTATTTGAAATAGCATACACTTTCTCCTATTTTATACATAGTTTTTATTCTAAAGGAGTTTTCCATTTCTACCATATTATCAACCAATTGATCAAATGTAAGTCTTCAACTAATTGCTTGCTTATATAGACTCCAATGAGGTTGAATAGTTGTGAATAAGGGATTTTATGAATGTGTTCATATAGATGCCAATTTTGAAACTTATTGCTTCTACATTATGATTTATGTCACGTATCTCTAAACCTAATCTCATCACATCACCATCTTTCAACTCAAGGTTGAACAACTTTAACTATAACTAAATGAATTCTAACTCTAAGTGGGAATCATATAGTTCTTTTAGTTTGTGAAATTCTTCCCATGAAATAATATACCCTTGTATATGATAAAATGCATATCCATCGACTAAGGCCCTCATCAAGGCTAATGATTTATGATTTTTATGCTTACATGCCTGAATACATTTACATTTCTTATTGGCTCAACCAATTATCTATCCCTATCATAAATATCAAACCATAGATAATTTAATATGAGTGTGTTATCCATTGGCCAAGACCATTCTAACTAGTTGTCTTTTTTAGTCAATGTTATGTCAATGATATATTTGATTTAATGCATGGTTTTTAGTTTTTAGTTTTACATTTTTGTTAACCCCAATCGATTCCTTATCACTCTAAAATGGTCTAGTTTTATATATACCATAAAACCAATATACCAAACCTACACACACACACACACACACACACACACACACACACACACACACACACACACACCTGAACTTCTTATATAACCATTAGTATATGGAAGAATCTAGCCCTTTTTATATATGTGATAGTATGTGAAACAAGCCTTAATATACATGAGAGTAGAGTGGCACATGGTACATGTGTGGCATATGAAAAGGATTCACCATGTCATTAACATCAACTTAACAAGAAAATATCATACATTAATATAATCAATTTTTCTTGATTTCTAAATTTACATTTTTTGACAGTGATGAATAGGTAAAAGAGTAGATGTCCTTATTTCTCCTTAAATTTTTAAATTTTAGTGGTTATTTACCAAATTTGTTGATATTGGTTTACTCAAGGAAATTTCAATGAAAAATCACTTTAAAAACATTCAAATTTAAATGATTTCAAAATTTTAAAATAGCATTTGAAAGAAAAATTGGAATTCTAGTTTTAAAATGAAAAAACCTCAAAAATTGTTTACCTTTCTCCTTATTTGACAAATAATTCTAATATTATAAAATATATGAAACATAAAAAATGTGATCTCTTAAAAAATAAATCCAACATAGTAGTCTGTATGACATATGAATGGATTCTAAAGAGTCGTGTAACATATGATTAAGGCCTAAAACCTCAAATTATGTCTTCCAAGCTGGTCATATTCATAGTTTGATAGGTTTATTATCTTTCTTCAGCTAGTATGTATCCAAAATAGTGAAAATAGTTAGGTAAGATCATAATTTTCCAAACTCAACAATAGATGCACCATGTAATCATAGAGGTCTCCCATATAGCTAAAATAATTTATACACAAGTGCAAGTTATTAGAGTGTCCTTATTTTACAGTTGTACACTATCTTTACACCTTATACAAGTCATAACATATGTAGTTGGAATGTAAAATTCCTCAAAATAAATGACACGCCTTATTTAGGTGTGTCACTCAATGAAACATAACCTCATAGATGGATAAAAATTTTGCCAAAAATGCAACATAGATATGAGTAAAAAAACACCCATCCACATCACTCTTATTATTCAATGTAGGTTTGAGCAGATGAAATTTTTATAGATATTGCTAAAACACCAATGCCAACCTATATATTTTAGTTCCAACCCACCTTTACAATCTCAAAGTAATAAAAAAACAAACCAAAACTATATGTAGTCCTTCAATGTATAGTTATGCTACCAATGTAAAAGTATACAAAATAAAGACTAATTAAGACGCCATTCTTGGATGAATAATTCACTATGAGGCTAAGACTAGACTATATAAGATGTAAAACTAAATTTTAATTATAGATAAGGAATGAAATGAGTAATTGATTAAATATATGGCTATAATACCAATGATAGGCCAAATAATATATTTAGAATGATAATGAAATTTATATTTTATGATTCAAGTTGGAATAAGAGCAAATATTACAATATAAAATCCAACATGGATGTTTATTTCACATTCCCAATGTGACTCTTCCTATTCATATAGGAATGGTAAATAGATTATTGAATAAGACAAATGAAACTTAATGAGACAAAAGACATCTATGATTAACAACTATATAGAATATTGTTACATTTTCCATAAAAACTTTTATGTTTTTATGTATTCCCACACAATGTATGAATTTTTTGATCTAAAAATTGTATCACCCATATCGTAATGTGGTATACCCTAAATAAATATAAATTTGACATTTTATAGCCATTCAAGATAAAAAATGAAATAATGAATTGGTCTTGAGTGTAAATAAATAAATTTTAACCCAATATCAAAATTTATTTTTAAAATATTAAACAAATTAAGACTAAACATGTGTTATAAATATCTGTAACATGAATTTAAAAAATCAAGTTTTCTTCTTGGTAATTTAAATCGGGTAATCCTTGGAACTCAAAACAATAGTCCTCCCACTCCCAACACTAGTAATTTTATTTCAAATGGAATGAAATATAAAAATACAAGAGAAATACTATTTTTAATCTTTGTGTAGTAAATTTGTAGTTAATAATAATGTGTATATCTAAGGATTATTTTTTTTAACAAATAAAAAACTAAAATGAACTTTTATAAAAAATATTTTTTAATTAAGCAAAATTATTCAAAACAACATTAGTGTACCAATATACAATCAAACACAATAGTATATCTAAATATAAATATTGAACTAGGTGAGTAAATATTTAAGTTTAGCAACTTTCAATACCATTATTACATTTTATTCAAAATATTTTCTAATTAGAAAAGTAATATTATTAAAAATAATCTCAATGTATCATGGATCCAATCAATCAAGTGATAGTATTCAAAATAACATCATTGTAGTAAGATCCAATCAAACATACCAACAAGTATCTCTAAACATAAATTTTGAATTAGATAATAAATCTTGAATGTCTCCATTAGCAATGCATTGATGGTATGTGTGTAGATTATAATTAAAAATAAATTAGGATGGAAATATATATTTTTAAATAATATAATTTCCAATTAATATGTCAAGATTAGCAATCCACTAGCAATGTCATTATCATTTATATTTATATTAAAAATTAAAACCAATATGAATATAAAACTTTGGGTGGTAGTCAAAAAATTTAATGAGTTAAATAATATGTAATTTATGCTCTAACAGTGTCATTTCAAACTAATATCAATGAAAATATCTAGTTTCTAATTAAGTATTTAATATTCACACATATAAATAGAAATATCTAATTGGTAGTTAACATTGTAGGACAATATAGTAAAGCCATATATAAAAAAATCCAATTCTTAATTAAAATTCTAGTCATAGATGTATAAATTTGATGTAGAAAAAGAGGCCGAACATTTTAAGGCCATAAATTTTGATCCGTAACTCCGTTTAAGTCCATTTTCATGCCAAAATGAACTGCTCAAAAATTCAATCCAGGTATAACCCACCCTTCTAGCTATGGGATGTTTTTGATATTTTTTGGAGGCTATACATGGCCACTTGAGGTTATAAAATTGTAGTTTAATTTTATTTTCAATTTTTTTCTAAATTTAGAAATTGTCTATTTTTTTAACTAGAATTAAATGTCTATTGAAATTTGTCTAATAGGTTAATTTAAGAGTTTAGTTTATTTTTGGAGATTTTTAGAGCTATGCATACTTGCATGTGAAACTTGCTAAAAATAGCATCTGTTAAAAATAATAAGTCAAGTTTTATTTATTTTTAGAGTTTTGAATTTTGCATGTCAACTCTAATTTCAAGTTAAGGCTTATTTATTCATGGTTTGTAATTATTTAAATTATTCAATACTAATCAATACTCGTTATTATTTAGAATCTTGGTCTATTGGATTTTAATTTGTCTTGATAGTAACTGCGTTCACTATTTGGTATTAGATTAAGTTTGAATCTTAGACATTTGAGAGATGGTGAGAGGACAAGGAGAATCACTTAAATGAACTATATTATGAAAGATTTTCATAGTCAAGTAGAAAAATTAACCAAGATCATTATGAATCAAAGATAAAGGAGAGAATAAATTGAAGTAGAAGATGACACAAATCATGAAGAATAAATTATACGAGAGAATAAGCAAGAAAAAGCACCATCAATAAAAGAGAGGATGCTTAGAGATTTAGAAGGAAGGAATGAAGGAATCAAGGTTGATGTTTTAGATTATGGAGGAATTTTAAAACCAGAGGGGTTAATGGATTAGATGAATAACATGAAGAAGTTTTTATAATGAAGAACTACGTGAGAAGACAAGAAGGTAAAGTTTGCATGCATGAAATTTAAGGTTCATGCAATGCATTTGGTGGGATCATCAGTAGAAAGAAAGATAAAGAAAAGTTAAAGAAAGATAAACTTGTGGAAAAATATGGAGAAGAAGTTGAGAGACAAATTTCTTCTTATGGATTTTTCACAAACCCTATATATAATATTTCAAAATTTGAGATAGAAGGATCACAATATACATGAGTATACAAATGAGTTTTACAAACTTTCCATATGCATGGAGCATGATGAGATAGAAGAGCAGATGTATTAAATTTATGTAAATGGTTTTAAGCTTTATATTTTATATGAATTAAAAATGTATATAATAATTTACATGGAGGAAGCTTATTAGTTAGCTTTGAAGGTAGAAGAAAAACAAAATATATAGAATCTTAGAAGAACATCTACTGGGCCAAGAAGATGACAATATCCTACAATAAGGGGATGAGGTGGATTTAATACAAACATAGGTTGGTTTAATACCACTAGAGGATAATCATCACATGGTCTAGAAAGACAAGAAGATAACAGACAAGGGTTTCAAAACTAACAAATAGAAAGAGGATTTCAGAGGGAATGAAGCTATGGTGGTGGTAGAGGATGGTTTCCAAATCAATGTATGTATTATGTTTGTTATAGATGTGGATATGAAGGCCATAGAGAATTTAATTTTCCACACTACCAAGATAAATAAAGGAGGAAAGAGGATTTCCAAAGAGTGAATTTATTTTAAGTTGAAATGAAAGAGTAAAATACTAAAGTTGTAGTAATAGATATTGGATAAAATCTCATGATGAAAAGAATAATGATTTCTCTAAGGAAATAACATGAATATAATAAATATGGTTTTGATTCATGGCTATGAAAAAATGTATTTTGAACAAGGTCTACTTTAGGTGGTAATATATACAAGGTAATTATAGGTGGTGGTAGTTGTAAAAGTATAGTTTATAAAGATATGATTGATAAACTAGGTTTACAGTGTGAAAAACATTCTAATCCTTCTCAAATTTCATGATTTAAGAAATGTAATGAAGTTTTAATAAATAAAAGGTGTTTAATAAAGTTTTCTATAGGTAAATCTTACAAGGATGAAATATGGTGTGATGTTATACCAATAGATGCATGCCATGTGTTATTGGGAAGGCCATGGTAGTTTGATTAAAAAGTAGTTCATTATAGAGAAAATAACACATATAGTTTATATAAAGGTGGTATGAAATTAGTTATATTACCTCTTAAAAAAGAAGGGTAGGTTGAAATCATGATGACTTCAAAATAATTTATCAAAGACGTGAAGGTGACATGTTTCCACTATGCATTAGTAGCGAAGAAAGAAGATAAATAAGTTGCACAAATACCAATAGAAGTATAAGTAGCATTGAAATAATATTCATATGTTGTACCTGATGATTTAATATATGGTTTACCACCAAAGAGAGATATTTAGTATCATATTGATTTGATTCCAGGATCAACTCTACCCAATCAAGTAGCTTATAAGATAAGTCCAACAAAACATGTAGAATTGAATAAGAAAGTTACTAAATTAGTAAATAAGGGTGTATTAAGGAAGAGAATGAGTCCATATACAACACTATAATTGATAAATCCAAACAAATATGGAGGGTGGAGTATTTGTATGTGGATAGTAGAGTAATTAATAAAATTACTATCAAGTGTAGGTTTCCTATACCTGATTTAGATGATATGATGGATGTTTTTTAAAGAGAAAAATATTTTACCAATATTGATCTAAGGATTGGATACTATCAGATTCTAATTCATGAAGGATATGAATGAAAAATAATATTCAAGACTAGATATGGTTTTTATGAGTTGACCTTGATTCCATTCGGATTATCTAATGTACCCAACACATTTATGATGGTGATGAACATAGTGCTACAAGAATATAATGATAAGTTTGTGGTGGTTTATGTTGATGATATTTTAATATTTATTAAGACTAAATAAGAATAATTACAACATTTTATAATGGTGTTATAATTCTTAATAAAAGATAAGCTCTATGCAAATTTGAAGAAGTGAAGGTTTATGCAAAAAAGTTTGGTATTTTTTGGATTTATAGTTTCAAAAAATGGTGTAAGAATGGATGAAGAAAAATTAAATGTAATTTTTGAGTGGCCTATCCCAAAAAACAACATAGAGGTAACAATATTCCATGGTTTATCAAATTTTTACATAAATTTAATTAATAATTTTAGTAGTAGTATTGCAAGAATAAAAAAAATTATGAGAGGAAAAGAATTTCTATAGACAAGGGAAAAAAAAGATTTGAGTTTTTGAAGAATAAAATTATAAAAAAACCCTATTTTAGCATTACTAAATTTTAGAAAGTGTTTAAAGTTGATTGTGGTGATTTATTTGTGGGAATTGGTGCTATGTTGAGTCAAGAAAGGAAGCCAATAGCATGTTTTAGTGAGAAATTGAATGAGGTAAGTAAAAATTATTCTATGTATGATTTTGAATTTTATTCCATAGTAAAATAATTAAGACATTAGGGGCATTACCTGATTCTTAAGGAGTTTATCCTATTTACTAATCATGAGGATTTGAAGTATGTGAACACTCAAAAGAAGTTAATTAGAAGTCATGTAAAGTGGGTGTCTTTATTATAGGGTTATACTTTTGTGTTGAATAAAAAATCATGAAAAAAAATCATGTAGATAATGCTTTGAGCAAGTGAGTGGGGTTGATAACTACTATGTTGAGTGAAGTAGTTGGATTTGATAACAAGTATATGATATTGATCTATATTTTGGTAATATAGTTGAGAAATGCAAGAATCCATTAACAATTGATACAAGAAATGTTTATGAAGAGTATATTATATAGTATGGTTATATCTTTAAAAGAAAACAATTATGTATTCCAATTAGGTCTATAAGAGAGAATATAATAAGAGGATTGCATAGTGGTGGTTTGGCTGGACACTTTAAAAATAAATATATAATATACTTGGTTGAGGATAATTATTTTTAAACAAAACTAAATAGATATGTCTTAAGATATGTTTCAAGGTATATAATATTTCATGTGGAAAAAGGACATGTATAAATAATAGGGATATACATGCCATTATCTATTCCAAAAGGACCATGGACAAATTTGAGTATGGATTTTGTGTTGGGATCACCAAACACACAAAGAGGTAATGATTCAAAAAAATTTTGTAGACAAGTTTTATAATATTGTTCATTTTATTTCATGTAATAAGACTAATGATGTCATTATATGAAAAATTATTTTTTAAGGATATTGTGAGATTGCATGGTGTTCTAAAAACCATTACATTAGATAGGGACACAAAATTTCTAAGTCATTTTTGGAGGAATTTATGGAGGAATATGGGGAATAAGTTAAAATTTAGTATTTCATACCATCCCCAAACATATGGATAGATTGAATTTATAAACATGAGCTTGGGAAATTTATTGAGATGGATAGTTGGAGAGAAAACAAAGCAATGGGACTTGGCTTAATCACAAGTTGAGTTTGCATATAATAGTTCAATGAATAGATCAACCAGATAATTAACATTTCATATTATTTATGGGATAAATATTATGGGTGTTTTAGATTTGGTATAGTTACCAATTATAGAATGAGTTAGTGATGATGTAGAAGCATTTGCAGAACATATACAATAGTTACAAGAAGTAAGAAGAAAATTGTAGGAAAGTAATGAAAAGTATAAATCAATATAAAATATCAGAAGAAAGGTCAAAAATATTTGAATAAGGAGATTTATTGATGCCTTACTTGTGAAAATAGATATTTTTGAAAGGCACATATAACAATTTGAAGTACAAGAAAATTGGACCATGTAGAATTGTGAATAAAATCAATAATAGTGCTTATGAGATAAGTTTACCACATAATATATATATATATATATATATATATATATATATATATATATATATATATATATATATATATGTATGTATGTATGTATGTATGTATGTATGTATGTATGTATGTATGTATGTATGTATGTATGTATGTATGTATGTCTTAAATATATATGTATATATGCATAATTTAATGTTTTATATTTATATTATTTCCATGGATAAGATGGTGAAGGTGAAGAAGATGAATAATTAGATTATAAGTAACATGTATCAAAGAAGAGGAAATAAAATATAGTGTAGGTTATGGATAAGAAGATAATAAACACAAGATAAGGAAGCTATGATAGGTGTTTAGTATAGTGGCAAGGATTATAAAAGGAACACAAAAATTGAATTATATAATGGGATATAGATCATATTGATAATAATAAATGAAAATAGTACAATTAGAGAAACTCATAAGAGTTAAGTTATTTTAACCAGAGGAGAATGATGCAGAAAAATAGGTCAAACTTCAATAGCACAAAATATGGAAATTCCTAAAGTGTCACAAGAGGAATAATTTATTAAATAATTCAAACAAAATTAATCTATTATTAAATAATGGGAAGTGAATAATGGATAATTACAACCAGATGCAACCTTGGTGAATTGACAAGTTGATGATCATGTGGAAGTAAATCAAATTGGTGAACCTAGAAAATCAAATAACTTTGTTGCATATAATAAAAGAGATAATATAATATATATATAGATGATCCCCAAGAGATAATACATTCTTCAAATTTTATTAATATTATTTATAAAATTACTAATGATCAAATTGTTTCCCCTTTAGCTCAAAATAAAATCAACATGTTGAATCAAGCAAGGTTCACCAAGTGCCTCAAGTACAAGAACATCCTATTATTACAAAGGTACAACCAAATATTGAAGGATATTAATTAAAAATAGTATATGATATGAATAAATATAAAATAATCATGACCATGTGGTATTAATTATAAATCCCAAGAAAAAAGGATACCCTTATCCATGAACTTTCAAGCCTTAGCTTGCCTACAAAACCTGCAGAGAAGGAAAGTGTGGATCTAACAAATTCAGATAAAAAAGATAATAAATAATTTTTAAAAAGTATATAAAT
Organism: Torreya grandis; assembly: GCA_037957365.1. Taxonomy (NCBI): domain Eukaryota; kingdom Viridiplantae; phylum Streptophyta; class Pinopsida; order Cupressales; family Taxaceae; genus Torreya; species Torreya grandis. The sequence continues at coordinate 1,713,957 of JARHVA010001005.1, read as the reverse complement.
GGGTAAATTCCACTAAAAATTATTCAAACTCAAGTAATACACGTCCTTTATATCTTTTCATGATTGTTGACAACACACTAGTTCATAATTGCATAGTTGACAATAGAGCAAATAACACAATAATACTAAAATAGATAGTAGATAAGTTAGGTTTGGTGTATGATAAAAACACTAAGGGTGGTTTTAAAATTTATGGATATCCAACCAAGATAGTTTGAATAATCAATAATCTTAAATTAACACTTCATGCATTCCCAAATGTGATCATTCAACAAGATGTGGTAGTGATAGATCTTCCTGCATACTTTTCTATTTGCTTATCATGTGACTTCACTTAAAATATATGTGGGTATATTTAATATAATTGGAATTACCTCATGTTTATAATAATTTATGTAACAAAATTTACAATTCATTCAGATCATATTATTTATTTTCATCTAGAACAATACATGTCTAGTATCGTTAATACTATTTGTTTCATCTCGAATGAAGTAGAGAAAACTAGTGAATCTAAAATAAACTCATCTCTTGATGGTGTACCTAATATTTTTTGATGAATGGGATATTAATATTTCTGATCATGATCCCTAAATTATTATAGAGGAAAAAGGACTTGGATTTTATTGTTTGCATGAGGATGGTGCACAAATTCCAGCTCTATATAAAAAAGGTTAACTAAATGATGGTTTATGTAAATTTTATTTTAATGGCTCATGGAATAAAAATGGTACAAAGTGAACCTATGGAACTGATGCATCTACTACAATTGTTAGAAAGTGAACCTATGGAACTGACATATGCAAAACTTATGGAGTTGGAAAGACTTATAATTCATTACATGCTAGCTATGAATATTCATCAAGCACATGTAAATAAAACATTTGATATAATATAATATTAAAATGGATTAAATTAAGGTGAATTGGTTCTCAAATGGGATGAGGATAAAGTAAAACAAGGAAGACACACAAAGTTTGACTCACTTTGGAGTGGTCCTTACATGGTATCAAGATACAAGCCTCAAAACACCTTCCAAATAGCTAATATAGATGGTGAAGATATACAAATAATTGGTAATGTGATTATCTTAAGCATTGTTTCTAAATATAGGTTCTCCTTTTTACATAGTAGTATTAGTTTTCACTTTCCTCTAAGTACTATCTTCGACATTTTACAGTTGGTAGTAGTTCTAGTTTTCAATTTAATAAGTGATTAAGCACAAGTATTATAATTACTTGATATAATTATAATTTTAATATTTTTTTATTTTTTCATGAATCCATATCCAAATGAATAAGGATACTAGTCTTAATTTTTTAGAAGGTAAACATCCTAGCGAGGTCACTAAGAATGTTGATAAATTTTGTCACCATTACTCAAAGTTGCTTATGTGGAGGTTTTAAATAAGACTCCATTCATGTATTTAAGATTAATTAGGTTATAAAAAGCATAATATAACCTTAATAAATATAAAACCACAATCAATAAGATCTCACATGTCCAATTTTTGGTAGAAATTTATTCTATTCCTCTAATTAGCTAGTTTCAAGCTAGTAAAGACAATTTTCAAATGTTTGTTTCATAAAAGAGAAGAAAAGTTTGTTTTAATAGTATTATGGGAATTTTATGGTACATATTAACTAAATATTTAATTAATGAAATTTATTTTATAGGTGATTAATTTTATGAACAATCGTTAAGAAGGAAAGGTGTTCTAAAACACTATTAAAACCCCAATGACTTGGTTTTAGGCAATATGTTTATATTTTTGAGTTATCTATTGAAAAATAAAAGTTGTGTGAGATATAATTTGGAATAAATAAATTTATTAAACCTTATTTAATAAAATTTAAATTTAAATAATGAATAAAGGTAAAGGTATAAGATGTAGGGTTTCAAGCAAATGAGAGAGACAATAAAAAAAGGCAGTTTTGAGAAGTTTAAGAGATTGTTTGATCATATAAAATGGTTAAAATTATTATATTTGGTATTAAATATATTAAATAAATAATAATAATGTATTTATTCCTTGTAAAACTCAATAAAGTAGAAAAATTTAGACCTACAAGCATTGAGAAATGAAATTATGCAAGCTAGGAAACACCAAAAATGCATATTTTGAGTTTAATTAAATGAAATCTCTTGAAATTTTACATGGAAGTTTTATTTGATGTAATTTAATGTTTAAAATTATTTTAATATCTTTAATATACTTTAATAGAGATAAAATGATAAAACAAGGTCTATTCATGAAGGAAATTTTTAAAAATAGCTATTTTGCTCATAAATGGAGTTATAAATGAGTGTTTCAGATAGTTTAAAGGGAAAAAATGATATGAAAGTGTCTATAATTAATTTAAATGGATTAATACATTATAATTAAATTAAAAACAATTCAAAATTAGCTAATATCAAGGAAAAACATCTCCAAGCCACCCTGCGAGCAACAAGCAGACATTTTTTTGTGAATTTTTTATTGAGAGTTTGGTGAAGTTTTTTAAATATTTTTTAAATTTTCCAGGTATTATAAATTTATCCATATATAATTATAATATTATTAGTTATTTTTTATTCTTATAACTCATTTTATACCCACAAATCTAAATCAGGGTTTCTTGAGGCCTATAGAGCACAAGAGAGTAATTTTTTAAGTTGTAGGTGGATTTTGGAGCTAAAAATTTATTTAAAGGTATTTTAAACAATATTAATAATTTTAAAATAATATTTACACTCATTAGATATTCAAATAATTAAAATTCATCAAGTTCTATGTTCTCACTATGCATTCAAGAAGCTTGCCAAAATGGAGAAGATGTGCATTTCCAAGAAGAACCATTATAGAGACATGTTATTATCATCATCAAATGAAAAATTATAAATGATATTTCATTAATTTTTAAACAATATCAACATAAAACCTCTCCACTTGTTAGCCACCTTTGAGAAGAAGACAATTCACAAGCTAAATCAATGCATTAAAACCCTCAATAACCTTGCCTAGTCAAACACATGTTCTCTTTGCTAGGTGAAGATCAAGAAGAGTTTAAGTGTTTTTTTATAATAAATTGGAATTAATTTCAGAATAAAATTTTAGTAACATAAACATTAAATATCTCTCTCCTACTTCTCCCCCCTTGGAGCTAATTTTAGAAAAGGTCAAGTCAAACTCCAAGATGCATGGAAGATAGTTGAAGTCAAACTCCAAGATTCAAGTAAGATAGATAAATTAAAAATACAAGATGAAATGAAGATAAATAAATTAAAAATTAAAGATTAAATAAATATAAAAACTATTTAATTTAATATCAAAAGGATTTCAATATAATATCAAGAGGAGTTAACTGAAGATTATCAAGATCTCTTCAAGAATGTATGCATGAGAACCTTTGACTTTTAAAAAATTCAAAAAAACTTATTTATCTCTCTCTCTCATACACCATATTCCAATAAAATAAATTTTAAACTCTAATATGCTATGTAGGAATTTGGAATTTGAATGTTAAATTGGTGGTTGAATTAAAGTTGTAGTTGAACTAGGAGTGAGGTTAAGTTAGCATGAGGACTTATCTCTAGTTTTTTAGATACTTGTCTCTCTCTCCTTCCTTAATTTTTATATATGTAATTTAATTTTTTAGAGATTATATATATATATATATATATATTATACTTTTTATATATAGTAAACCTTCCAAAAATTGTACTTCATCACATTTGAAATAATAAGATCTGACTTTTCTCGATTTTCAAGTTGTTCATGAATTGTGTGTCTTGTGTTCATTGATGTAACTTAGTGAATGATTATTTTTATTATGTTTATGCTTGAAATTTTTGTATTTATGTATAAAATAATAACTCTTTAAATTCATATCAAGTGTTTAAGTCTTATTTCTACCCAATCTAGAAGTGAATTCAACCATTGTTCATTCCTTCCAAGATAGTGTGAGTGTTTATCAAGACATGTGTATGAAATACTAATTGAACATTCATTGTATGAATATGAATTAAATGTGTGTAATTTATTTAGGTTCTAAAGTGTGTTAATTATAGACATTATTAACCTTGAAATTGGTGCATCACCCTAAATTTTCAATTTTTGTGTTCAATTTTAGCTCATGTATTGCTTCTTTTACCCTTTTCCTAGTCAAGTAATCACCAAATTAGAGAGTTTAGAAAGAATTAGGTGAGTGTACAGAATATAATTGTTCTTTCATCTAGAAATTATCTCCATCATAAGGTCACCCACAACTTGGATAGTTTCCATTGTATCAATAAGAGTAAGAACAGGCACACATTCTTGTAAGGGTGCACTTCTAAGTGATAACAATAATATTTAATATTGTAATAATAATAGTTTATTATGTCTAAAATATGGGTTTTTAAAATTCCACATTAATTTTATGCGACATATTCAAATTTAAAAATTGTTATGTTTTGAATATGGGATAAATTCTAATGTGGCATATTTAAAATTTGAATATGTCACATTAATATTTGTTTACCTACAAATTTCAATGAGACTAATAAATATTATCACAACATATTTAATTTTTTTAAATGTCAAACTTTAATTTGAGTAGAAAAATTTAATGGAACATATTCAAATTTTAAAAAAATTATAATTTAAATTGATTAATAATTATATATGAGATAATAAATTATATTTTTTTTTAGTCAAATATATTGGGTTTTGGTTTACAATTTTTTTGAAAAAAGGAAAAACTAAGGGGATGAAGAAGAGGAATAATATGACATTCAATCTACTTTCAATTTTTCATAAGGAGAGGGAGGATAATACATGAAGTAATCAATATCAATAACATGAAAAAGGAATGGGACATTAATTTTTTAAATGCAAAAATAATAGTAGGGGAATGAAATTAATAATAGATATGACGTGAAATAATTCTAGAAAGGTTAAAAAATGAATTTATGAAATATCTACAATTATTCATAGCACATAGATTTCATCCAAGAAGATGAAATTTTGAAGCCTTATTTGCATAGGATTCACACGAAACAAGTTTTCATTCTTTTCTAAGTCTCATTGCTAGAGAATTTTTTATATTCATAACTATTTTGTTAAAAAATTACTCAAATATTATATTATATATATGCTTACATATATAAAACTCATTTATAGGGTATTTTCTTTGATTATAACTATTTTGTTAAAAATATAAACAAATAATTTATTTTATTGATGATTACTTATAAGATATTCACACAAATAAAATTTCACTCTTTTCTATGTTTCATTTCCAATTTTTTTTTATCTTTATAATTATTTGTTACAAAATTATTAAAATTTTCATTTTATATATTAGTACATGTACTCTATAGAAGGATAATTTGTTGAATATTTGCTCACTTGTTTATTTTGTTCACTTGTTTATTTTTTTTTATCAACTAATAGATTTACTTGAAAATCTTGAGTTTTTATTTGTTACAATTGAGGATATATAAAAAAAAAATAGCTAATATCTATTTTTAATTTATATCTATGTTTTTCCCCTCTTAATTAACCCAATATACAAAATTTAAAACATTTATTTTAAATAATATAAACATTTTATTGCCTTTTTAACCTTTATATTATTTGAAAACATATAACTTGTTTTGTTGTTGAAAAATATACATAATTTAAAAACTATGTTTGATAGAGGTATATATAAATATATAAATGTTAAACAAATTTTATTATGTATATCTATTGATTAAGTTTGGAGTTTTGATTTTTCTAAAATATTTAAAACACTATGGAGAAGTAATTTAATATTACATTCTTACTGACTCAATTCTATAACAAAATTCTTCACATGTTAAGAAAATGGCATCCACCCATTCTAAAATAAATTGGCTCAACCAACATTTTTAGAAGGGGTTGCTACCCATTTTCAGTTTTAATTATATTAGAACATTTAATAACCCCTATTGAAACATTTTTAAAACCCACACCCATGTAATAGACTATCATACATATCCACTATAAAATGAAATTATGGTTTTAAATCTTGTTTTTTTTTTTTGTAATATTTAAAATTATATGGATAAAAAAAATATTGTTTCACTCTTTTGGACTCAATTCTCTTAAAAATACCTTCATATAAAAAAAAAATACTACCCATTCCAAAACAATTGGTTCAACCCTTTTTTTAAGAATGGATGACCACCTCTTTTTAAAAAATATGATTGGATAATTGAGGAACCCCTTCATTAATAATTTTAATCCTGCACCTATGTAATAGGTTACCATACATACCTATTGAAAAATGGGATCAAGGCCTAATGTAGTTATATGAAACTATAAATTAAAAAAATAGAAAATAGAAAAAATAATATATTTAGCTTAGATCTAACAATAAATAAGCTATACCATAAATTTTTTTAAATAATTCATATGAATGTATTATTATTTAACATTATTCCTACATTTAATCAAATAATTCATCTTCTTGCTATATGTTTCCACATTTTGGAGTGAGCGGACAATGCCTACAATGTTTCATATGTATTGTTTTTTGTTGTTATACCTAATTTTCATATTTAAAATTATTATAATACTTTAAAATTTATTAGAGTTGGAAGATACTATAAATATAAATAATTACAGGCATATTGAAAACAAGTGTTAATCATCCTACTTTAACAATGCCTATAATGGTTCATTTTTTTGAATTTATTTATTGTGTGAACAAGGACTCATATTCAAATGAATCCAATTGGTAAAATTTATAAGAGTGGATGACCACCCACTATAAATTTGAACCATTTCATTCATAGTAAAAATAAAGTTCAATCATCTTATATGAACTATGTTTGCAATGGTTCACACAAGTCCTATTTTCCAAATTTATATCATAGGTTGGGATCATTTTAAATGTGAAGCTTAGGTTTAAAAAACAAATTAATTCATATTTTACAAAAAAAAATCATATTTTTGATATATTTTTAATATGAATCTTAGGTCTAAAAATAAATAATTTCAACAATAAATATGAAGCATTGCATGCACAATTAAAATAAGATGATTGACACTTGTTTGGACCACGCCTATAATGGTTCACATTTATAGAAGGAAAACTCCCACTCTAAGGAATTTTATAGGCTAGATTAATTTTAAACATAAAGCTTATGTCTATAAAAAAATTAATTCTATAATATATTTGAACCTCCATGCTTATAATGGTTCGCATTTAGAGTGGGTGACCACCCACTTTAATAAATTTCATAAATTTAAATTTTTAAACATGAATCTTAGGTTTTACATGTTAAAAATACACATAAAAATATTTCAAATAGAATGATTGACACTTGTGTGCATTATGCCTACAATGGTTCACATTTAGAGTGAGTGGTTTCTCACACAAATTTTTTGCATGTTGGATTAATTTTAAATATGAAACCTTGGGATAATAACAAGTGAAAACACTATGATGTTGATTGGCATAGGTCTGAACTGTCTCAAGTTAGATTCACTATGAATATGAACCTTAGGTATAATGACAGGTAAATTCAATGATGCATGTGAAATATTATTCAAATAGGGTGACTATCACTTGTTTGCACTATTCCTAAAAATATGATGATTGGCACTTAGTTTCACTACACAACTACACACTCTAATAAATTTCATAGGTTGGATTCATTTTTAATATTAACCATAGGTCTAACAACAAAGAAATTCAATAATACATGTGAACCATTAAAATCATAGTGAAACATTTGTTATGGGTCGTTGCATACTCTAAAAATGAATGGATAGTTAAACCATATATAGTGTCAGTGGTTGACTTACCTTAAAGAAGAAAGGAAAAAAAACTATAGTTATCTTAGTCAATCCCCTTTGATTTAATATGGATTAATTTGCATATATCTCTATATGTAATGACTCCCTAATCACATTCCCTAAATCTCCATTATGCCCCACCCATATGAATGACTTAAAATTAGTAAAATCCTTATCATGATAATAAAGATGCTCCAATACCATTTTATTTATCAAAATGGGAAAGTGAAATCCAACTATCTATATTCTCCCCACATATTACCTTTACCTATTAATTATTACCTGAAGCTTAGGTATAACCACAAGGGAAAACACTATGTGTGTGATTCACACTTAGGAATATAAAATTTCATAGGTTCATATTTAGAGTGGGTGACCACCCCACTCTAAATGTGAATCGATGTTATTAGTGTGGGTAACCACTCACTCTAAATGTGAACTAGTGTAAGCATAATGAAAATAGGTGACAATCATAGGTTGGATCCATTTTGGATATGAAGCTTCTATCTAACAATAATTAAAAACATTATGAAATTGATTGACACTAAGGTATGTAAACTATACCTATAAATAATAAAATTGACACTTGTGTCACTATACCTAAAAATAATGAAAATACGATGATTAGCACTTGTTTTCACTATACCTACAATGATTTATATTTAGAGTGGGTGGTTACTCATTATAATAATTTTCATAGGTTGGATTCATTTTAAATATGAAACTTAGGTTTTAAAAAACTGAAAATACTATGTTTCTAAATGGTACTAAGGTATATACACATTATTAGTCTTTCATTTAGATTGGGTGGCCCCACTCTAAATGTGAACTGTTACAAACATAGTGCAAGTAAGTGTCAGTCATAGGTTGGATTCATTTTTAATATGAAGCTTAGGTTTAACAATAAGTGAAAACACTATGTGTCCAATTGATACTAAGGTATATGATATTAATAGGTTCAAATTTAGAGTGGGTGGACACCCACTCTAATTGTGAACCAATGTTATTAGAATTAGTGACTGCCCATATTAAATGGGAACCATTACAGGCATAGTGAAAAATTATGTCAATCATCCTATTTACACTATACATTTATTTTATTATATTTAGAGTGATTAGTTTATCACTCTAATAAATTTATAAGGTTGGATTCATTTTGAATATGAATATTAGGTCTAAAAACAAGTGAAAACACTATGCATATGATTGACATTTTAGTCTATGAACTTTCATGGGATCACATTTGAAGTGGGTGATCGATACTTAGGTATATGAACTTTCACATATTCACATTTATAGTGGGAAACTAGGTTATATTCATTTAAAATATGAATCATATGTGTAACAAGTGTAAACACTATGTGACTGACTGACACTTAAGTCTATGTTAGAATGGGTAGCTACCCACTTTAAATTTGAAACCATGTTCTTAAAGTGGGAATTTGCCCACTCTAAATGTGAACCCTTATAGGAATAATGTAAAAAAGTATCAAAATTAGTATTTGCATTATGATTGAATTATGTCACATTTAGAGTGGGCATACACCAAATTATTTAACACTAAATTTGAAAATGAGTGTGGATAGGGTAAAAAATATGCAAGTAGTTAAATAATAAGGGTGATAAATTAATATTTAGTAGTCCAATTAATTAAAAACCTAGATAAATGAATATTCTAAATTAAAATAATAAGATATGATAAATATAGAAAGTACCAAATGTGAAAGATATTCAATTGATTGTAATACAAAAAAGAAATGATATTTAGTTGAAATTATTGTGCACAAGTAGATTCAGATTGAAAAAATGTAAAGTGTGAAAGATCAATATTATAGATTAGTCCTCGCATTATATAAATTATACTTTTGTAGTCATCAACACTACCATCTACCATGATTCTAATGTCTGATTGAGATGTAGGTGTCCAGTACAGAATAATGATTGGATCTAAATGGGACCAAATTAATTATTCTAGGTTTTATATTAACTTTCTATTTATATATTTAGATCAAGTATACAAGTTGGTGATCTTTGCTAATTGATCAAATCTAGGTCTTCACCATTATTTGTTTAAAATGAGTTTGATAAAAATGGGTTAGTGGGATCATGATGTCAAGATGACATCAATAACCCATATATAATGTGACATTACCTAAATAACCTATACTCCAAGGAAAGCCTTATATTTATTTAATTCGCCCCTATGTGTGGGAGTGTGTGCACAAGGGTGAAATATACTATATTAATATACATGTAATGATATAGCTTGTAATTTGACAAATGTCACTCATGATTTAATATTTTAATGCTTCAAACCTTTTATATGACTTCTAGTATGAATGAAAAATAAATAAAGATGAAAAGGGAAGAATAACTTAGTTGTGTAATTGGTTAAATGAGCCTTGGTAGATACTTTCTTGGTATTTAATAGAGGAATAATGAGAAGGTTTATAGTTGTATTTATATCACACCTTTTTAAAATATCTCATGGTAGGGTTTAATTAGAAAAATAGTCCAACCCATAGGTTTTGAAACATTTTCAATTTGGCTGAATTTTGATAACTAGACACTAGATAAGGATCTAGACACTACTTTCGATGGTGGCGTCCCTTTGTAGTCATTAGTGTCTAGATGGATAGAAAAAATATATGGATGTGGAAATAAAATTTAAGGATGCATATCATATTTTAAGATTTATATGAAGTGAAATAGACCTAGGTCATAAAAATATATGGATTAAACTAAGAGATAAGAATTTAGGCACAATGAGATGGTGAATGTGAACCTTTTGACAATATGTATGTCTATAACTAAATGGTGAATCCCTAATTAATATTTATTTAAATCTATAAGATTTATATGCTATAAATATTTAGTTTTAGTATCTACATAACTCTAATAAGGATTCATTTTGAGTATGATTCTTATGTACAAAACCCATGATATTCAATAAGACATGTGAATCATTACCATTATAACACTAAATTAAACCCTTTATGAGGTTTTTAAATACTCCTCACTTAGGTGATATCATGGATACACCTCAATATTATGGGTGGCATAATCAATGAGGTGAATCTCTAGATAGGGATATCTCCCTTAATGCTTCACCTTGAAACTAAAATTAGGCCTATTGATTGCTAAGAAAAGGGGGGAGAGAAAGTAAATATAAAAATGAGTTAATGAACCAAATTAATACCCTAAAATTTCTTATACTACGCTAAGAACATGAACAAGGATTCAAATCTATCACACTAACTCAATATGAGCCTCTAAGCATCAATATTTTAATATGAAGGTACAAATCAGGATAATAACTAATAGCAGATGATTGAGAGGTTACATAAGAGGTAATAATGAATTAATATCCACACTTAAAAAATTAAATACCACATAACATAATACATATGACTTGTTAGGATGAATAACAACCTAAAAATATGTGAGGAGATATGACACTTTAAAGAGGGATATGACATTACTACTAACATTCATCAACTAATCATGAAATATACACTAATTATATCATTAAGAAGGATAAAAATCACTTTTTATTAATATTAAATTAAATTAAAATTATTTAAATGGTCAAGGATTCACCATACTCAAGTTGAGGATCCTTTACAATTCCAAATAAGGCAGTACATATAGAATAGAGTGAGAAGGAGAGAAAAGATGGGTGTTGGAGAAGCCCATGACAAGTGTCATCGACCTCAAATAAATTACCATACAAATGGATGGTGAGAGAATATTTTTTTTATCTTCCCAAATAATTTTTTCTTTTAAATGGTTGACTTCATTAAGGTGATGCAATAACTTCTTTTGGTTTCTTGTACCCCTTTATATTCATCTCATGAAACTGACCTCTAACAAGATTGGGGAGTTACAAACTCATGTCTTGACACATGGTCACCTATATTTATTTCATATCTATATGAAACATTTATATTATAAAATTATTCTCTCATATTGATAAGAGTGGAACTCATAATTCATACTCCTTTACATTCATTTCTTGCATTGGAGACCTACAACTTCTTGACCAAGGCTTGTTTGATTCCAAGAGAAGGAAGTTGGTGAGGATAGGTTTATTTCACAAGATAAGACATAGTTATTATTTATAAACACCTATATCATCCCATATATTTCATATATTATTTGTATAAGGTCATATATTCTTTTCTTAGCTTGGATCTCATGCAATTAGGCTTTCATGTCTTGAAACTAGGCAAAAAATATTCACATTTCTAGGTCTAGTGGATAGAAACATATCATATAGTCATAAATTAATATGATAATAACTTATGGATATTAATTTAAAATATTTTTAGGCCTATATAAACACATAAACTAGTTTAAATGCAAATACGCACTTAAATTCTATAAAATAGACCTACAACCAGCCTTTTAAGCCATTTTATTTACTCAGTTTGGCTCACACATGCCAAATTAACTATTACATCAGTTGATTAGGGGTATAATATGTATCTTCAAGGATTTTATAGGGTAATAAAGTTTTTTTAATATATTTTTAAGGAAAACATAATCATCAAGTCATTTTAGGTCCCTTGGCAGCTTGGGAGGTGTCTATCTTGTTAATGATCATTAATAAAGATAGACCCTTAATTATCTTATTAATACCAAAAAAATTTAGTGAATAAGGTTATTTAATTACCTTAGAATATTTTTGTCACATAAAATTTTTATTGAAAGTTATACGCAATGTTTTAGGCCTTCTCAAGCTTCTAGCAAGGTGACATGAGGGTTTCATGTGGTTTCACTTCTTAGGGATTGTTCATACCATACATAATACTTGAGGAATAACCAATTGAATAATATTGGATTTTTGGAACTTCATAAAATCATCCAATATACATTAATTCCCATGCATATTCTCAAATGACTTATGAGCTTTAAAAGGTAGCCTCTGAGGCATTATAGGACTATGCAACACGGTTAAGATGAAATGTTTTGAATAAATAACTCATCAAACATTTGTATTTGATTATAAATGCCTCAAAGGTATATTAAAAACTTCACATGGTATCTTATAATGTTTTATAAAATTAAATCATCCTCCAAAATACTTAAAACCTATTTTGATCTATATTAAGGGTTTGTAGGTAGCTTTGCAACTTTAAACCTAGAGGTCCCCTTTTTGGTATTTTCTTCACTTCTCAAGGATTTTAAACACTATATAATTATTTATTGATATTTATAAAACCATATAAGGGTATTTAATCTTAAATTCACTTCAAAACCTATAATATTATTCATATTTTATACACAGGCATGTAGGTCTTTATGGAGGCTTAATACCTTGTTAAGCTAGAGAATATCTTCATTTGAGTGGTTTTCTATCTCTCCAATGCTACCAATCACTATGGGGATATTATTTTAGGTTTAATAAACCTATTAAAATATTAATTATTCATGATCATAACCCAAGGTTTCACCCTTTCCTCATATTCATGTAAAAATATTACTTGGCTATAGATGCTCTTTTAAGTAGATGATTATTATTTTAACCTTTTAAGACTTCAAAAATGCAAATCATATGTTGTTAAAGGTATGATTATATTGATAATATATAATTAATATTTTAAATGATTGATTTAATTTAACTTTCCCAAAATAAAAAATGAAAAAAAGGTACTTATCTAGAAATAAATAGATTTTATGCATATCAGAGAATGGGAATACTTTGGGGGGATAGACAAACACCTTTCATCTTTTAACTATTTATTAAAATATGGAATCAAATGTTATTTCCCATATCAAGATATTAGCTCCATGTGGAAATAATTTTCCTCTTGTAAGGAATGTCTAAAACGTTTAGGGAAGTTATGGGAGGTTGTGGAGCTCTTGTAGGTAGTTATGTGTCATTCGGGGACTCGCCTATGTCACTATTTTAGTTGAATATCTTTAAAAAACATAATGAAACCCTAAAAAAATGAAACAATAACTAGAGAAAATGTAAAAATGAAATTAAAAATTAGGTTATGGGATGTTATGATCATGTGGATTAAAACCCATGTTATCCTGGTCACTGCCTACATTAACACCAATGCTAAGGTTCTTAGATCACATGTAGTTCTCCCTTAGGGAAAGTGCACCATAAAATTGCATGGTATGATAGAATGATTTTGACTAAGCCATTTTATAATC
>JARHVA010001005.1:1662500-1695000 GCA_037957365.1 Torreya grandis | reverse complement strand
GCATTTATGGGTCTCACAAATATTATCAAAGATAAAATCACTGCCCAACATCACACTTCTAATTGGGCACCCTCCAAGCCCTCTTTCCAACAACCCAATGCCAGGATAACCCCCATCAAACATCTCACAAGAGCTAAAATGCATGCATGTCATTAAAAAGGGATTTGTTACAATTATGATGATAAATGGGTTATAGGGCACAAATGCATAAAGTAAAAATTATACCTACTAGATGTTGATTCCCCACCAGATACTCAATATTATGATCATACTACTAAAGAGATTGCATAATAAGGTGATGATTCTATGCACTCATATTTCCATCTAAAAATATCCATGCATGATTTGGTAGGAGTCACTACCCCCAAAATGATGCATATCTATGGCTATTTTGAGAAGCAACTCCTCACCATCCTTATTAACTCTAGTAGCACTCACAACTTCATCAACCCTCAGGTTGATAATCAAGCAGATTGTTTTATCCACCCATGTTCTAGTTTTGAGGTCATCATTGCTAATGAAGACACATTAACTTACAAGGTCAAGTGTCGTAATGTTCATATTTTAGTGGGTGAATATCACCTTCAAGTTGAAATGTTTGATTTATCTTTAAGTGGATGTGATGTTGTTTTTGGTTCTTAGTGGTTACAAACCCTTAGACCCATCCTTTGGGAATTTCAGAGTTTTGGATGCAGTTCTCAGAGAATGGACAAAAATACACCCTACAATGCCTTCTTCTAGGCTTTACCAAAATTTTCATCTCTCATCACATGGAGAAACTTCATAAATAAGGATCTCATGACATCATTGTCTAACTCTTTTCTCTTCATATTACTTCACCACCTAACTCTCACCCACCTTTTGACTTGCATAACCTTTTGGTCAAACATGCCTCAATTTTTGAGGAACCTTCTAGATTCCCACCTCACCAGCCTCAAGACCATCATATCCCACTACTTATTAGTAGTGCACCTCCCAACATTCATCCCTAATAGCACCCATTTCATCAAAAGACTAAGATTGAAAAGATCATTCATGATCTCCTACAGGTTGGGGTCATTCAACCTATCACTAGTATGTATTCTTTACGAAGTATTGCTATAAGAAAGATGATTCTTAATATCTCTATATTGATTATAAAGATCTAAACAAACTAACCATCAAGTATAATTTTCCCATCCCTATCATCGATGAACTCCTTGATGAACTCCATGGTACATAGTTTTTCTCCAAATTGGACCTATGATTGGGGTATCACCAAATTTATCTTCATGATGTCAACATTCCTAAGATAGCCTTTTTCACACATGAAAACCACTATGAGTTCCTTGTCATGCCATTTGAGCTTACTAATTTCCCCTCCACCTTCCAAATTTTGATGAACCAAGTATTCCACCCCTTCTTGTGGAAGTTTGTCTTGGTCTTCTTTGATGACATTCTTATATATAGTCCTACATGAAGGGATCACCTCCACCACCTCAATACCACCTTAGGAGTTCTTATTTCTAACCACCTATGTGTCAAAAATTCAAAGTGTTCTTTTGGGAAAATAGAGGTGGAGTATTTAGGCAATATCTAATGGTGTTCATGTCGACCCTACCAAAATTATAGCTATGACAAATTGGCCCCAACTAAAGACCCTCAAAAGATTACATGGATTTCTTGGTTTGACATGATACTACCAAAAAATTGTCAAGTATTATAGCATAATTATAGCTCCATTGACATCTATGCACAATAAAGATAAATTTTCATGTTCTCCTACATCTTCTCAAGAATTTGACCACCTTAAACATGCCATGTACACCATGCTAGTCTTGGCCATGCCCAATTTCTCCAAGCTATTTATTCTTGAGTGTAATGTGTGTGTAATATGTCTTGGTGTTGTACTTATGTAGGAAAGTCATCCCATCACCTTCACTAGTAAGGCCCTAATTGGACGTAACTTGGTATGTTCCACATATGAAAAAGAGATGATGGATATTATCCATGGAGTTCACAAATGGCATCCTTATTTGATTGGTTGACACTTTTGCATTAAAACCAACCACCAAAGCCTCAAATATTTTCTATAACAATGGTTATCTTCTCTATAGAAACAAAAATGGGTTTCTAAACTCATGAGAAACGATCATAAAATTACCTATAAAAAAGGTAAGGAAAATTTGGTGGTTGTTTCTCTCTCTCACCAGTTTGAAGATCTGGTGCACCTCTATGCAATCTCTCTTCCCATTTCCTCCTAGCTCCATGATTTTCAAAATGAGTGGCATAATGATATCCCAACCCAATAACTCATTATTCAACTATCTATTTATCTGTGTGCTAAATCTCATTAGAATTAGGATAGACACACATTATGATATAATGGTTACCTTTTTCTATCGATAGATTCTAAGTTCAAAAAACCAATTTTATAGGAGATGCATGCTTCCCCTTTTGCTAGTCATTCAAGGTTTCTAAAAATGTATGAGAGAGTTCATCATAATTTCTTTTAGAATGGACTCAAGAAGGATATCAAAACATTTGTTTTTGAATGTGATATTTTCTAATGTAAAGGTGAAACAATTGCTTCACCTAGTCTACTCCAACCACTTCCCATTCTCACACATATTTGGACTAAGATTTAAATGGATTTCACTTAAAGCCTCCCAAAATATAGTGTTAAATAAATGATTCTTGTCATAGTGGATCACCTCTCAAAATATGCTCATTATTGCACTTTGGCCCATCCCTACACTGCTTCCACTATTGCTCAAACAATTCTTGATTACATATTATGACTCCATGGTGGTCCTAATTATATTATCTTGGATCATGATTCTACCTTCACTATCTATTTTTGGTGATAAATCTTCAAACATCTAGGTATAGAATTAAAAATGAGTTTGAGATATCATCCATAGACTAATGGCTAGACTAAATTCATCAATAAATATCTAGAAACCTATCATCATAATTTTATCATAAAGTAGCCACATCAGTTACCTCTTATATAATGGTGGTATAATACATCCTACCACACCTCTACTAGAATGACCCCATATAAACTAGTTTATGGTCAAGTTCCCCCACTAATTCTCTTATATACACCTATTAGTTCACCAATTAAGGATATCAACACTACTCTCTACCATCGAGATCAAATTCTCCACATCCTATAGAATAATCTTCATTTGGCACAAAATTGTATGAAATAATAAGCTTATCAACACCGCTCTGAGCGCACCTTTCAACCAAGTGATGGTTTTTCTTTACCTACAACCATAAAATAAATCATACCTAAAATAAAAGGGGTGTCACAATATTTCCCCTAAGTTTTATGGGCCATATAAGGTTCTCTAGTAGATTGATTCTATTTATTACAAGCTAGAGCTTCCACCTTCTTCCTGCATTCACCTAGTATTTCATGTCTCATATCTGAAGAAAGTTCTTGGAATCAAAATTTAGGCATAAATAGTCTTACCATAACTTGATAATGAAGGCTCCCTCTTTCACAAACTAGAAGTAGTCTTGGCTCGATGCACCCACCAACTTTGCTCTTGCACCATCACAGAAGGTTTAATTTAGTGGCATGGAATGCAACCTGAAGATGCCACATGGGAACCATTATTCTAGATTTAGAAATGCTTTCCAAAATTGAAGATTTGAAGATAAAAAAATTTTCAAGAGGGATGGGATGTTAGGAACCCATGTTTTACTCTTCTATTTACATTATTAGCATAGTAGTTGCCTTGGATGCATATGCTTTATAAGTCATCCTTGGAGCACATTTGTATTATCCCATATGCATGAGATGAAATATTTATTAGAATATAATTAGTATTTAAGTTAGTGTTAAGGTCCAATGAAGGCATCCATGAATTATATTGAATTGAGATTTCTCAAAGGAGGTTTCTCCCTTGAAGAGGCCAGTGATTCTACAATTTTACTATTGTAATTTAGTTTTCTTTGTTTCATTCAGTATATTGTTGATTTTTCATAAGTTTAATTCATGTATTTTTAATTATATGCTAATTTATTCAAGAAAGATCCTCTCATTTTTCTAATGTTTATTTTTATCTATTGTTTTGATTTTTCATTGTTAATGCCTAATTTGGTTTTGCTTTTGCAAGTTGATGCCCATATGAGGGAGTTTCATACTAGATAGATGATGGAGACCCTATGGGGTATACCACTAGAATATGTTTATATCTCTATGATCAAAAGAGTAGATTTGAGACATATTTCATTCCTAGAGACTATGCCCTAGGGTAACCACATAATGATTACATTATGTGAGAGATGGGATGCAAATATATGTACTTTTTGGTTACCAACTAGGGAGATGACCTTTACTCTAGAGGATGTGTACCCGATTATGTGATTACTGATCTCTAGATAGAGAGACATACTATAGAAGGATATAAGTACTTAGGTCATATAGTGGGATTATAAATAGTTATCTACTATGAAAATAGGGAACCATCACATAAGGATCCATAGTCACATATTGTTGACATTGATTGTTACTATCAAGGTTTCATGACAGCAAAAGTTCTTAGCCATTTTGATAGCTTAATTTTTGGTATATATGGGAGTGGGGTGTTGATATCCAATATGATGCATGAGATAGTTTAGGATATCTAGGAGCATATTACTATTTATTCATGGGGTCATATGATGCTATCCCATCTATACAGGGACCTATATCATTTCATTTAGGAAATGTGTAGTAGATGTATTGGAACATCAATGTTGTTAAATTATTGAGCATATGTGAACATAACAATAAACATGATGGTGGTACATATACATGATAATTGAGATCATCCATAGTTATTTATAAAGTTATGGATAAGGATGGGTCATGTTTCTACGAAGAGTACTATGCAGTGCCAACAGTTGCTAGATCGTTTGAGAGTGGGGTATATTATCTAGAGGCCCTATAAGGGCTATGAGGGATGGCATGAGGATGGTACCAAAATAAGAAAAATTGTATTCAATTTTTGGCTACATGACCATTGGGTCAATGCGTATGATTATTTTTAGTATGATTAGGTCACATGATAGATCAATGTAGTATAGGATGTAGCCCCAACATTAGTTACATGGTTGAGGATTTTTTGGGCCTGAGGATGTCTATTGTTAAGATAGATCCTAATCCTTTGATAGAGTGATATATTGAGATTGATGTGCTAAATTTAGATCATGTGGGAGTGACTGATGCCTACACACCCTAGTGGAGAGATCATATGTGGGCACCTCTATTTTTGAGAGGTAGGATTATTTTAGAGGATATACTAGAGGTAAAGACTCTTAGGTCCATTGATGGTAAGTTATTAAAATGTGTTTGTGTAAAATTACTTATTTCAATGTGATTAGTAATTTGATGTGTTTTATGTGCATGTGAAGGTTCAGAGGATGATGAGTACTGGGGCATGACCATCAAGTAAGTGCTTTGTGTATTGACATGATATATTCCTGATGATATCATGGAAGATGGGTTGATAAAAAGGACCACCAATGTATCTAACATGTATACCCATTTATTTGACCAAGCTATGATTTCTACATCAATATATAGACAAGAAAATATGGATAGAGATGAGGTACATGCATAGTTGCATAGGCATATCATGCTTGTACCTAATTCTCTAAGTGGGGCTAGTAGTCAGATAGTAGATGAATACATATGTATTCAACGAGAACATGTAGAATGTATGACTGAGTTGGGTATGTATCATGAGAGAGAGAGAGAGAGAGTAGATAGAGTCATCAATCCAATTCATAGAGAGAGAGAGAGCAAAGACTCTAGTTTTAGCCTTGATATGTCTGAGAGTGGGAGTGAGCGAACTAGTCCTAGTAGCCATGTTGATATCATTTAGTGATGGAATATAATTGTATTTAAACCATATTTTGAGTTATGTTTATGTATGTTTTTTGTTTAATTTGGCACTATGCATATTGGTATCTAGATCTAGTTATATTGTATATGTGCTTGATTAATTTAAATGATTATATTTATATATTATTTTTATCAAAGTAAAATTAATGAATTTGTATCTATTTATGAATGTTTAGGTATATAAGTATTGGACTAAGTTTTTATTTATTATTATAATGTTTCCATGTATTTTTTAATATTTCTACATGTAGATCATGTGAGTATTATATGCCCTATCTAAACCTGGATGGCATGGAGAACTAACGACCATGATACTCATATTGTGTCAATGTAAGAGCCACTAAAATTAGAACTACATATGATACACTACTAACAGGCAGATGTGTAGAATATGGAGAAAATAGCTTGATTGATTAGTGTGATAAAACTTTACTTTGAGATATATGATTTTTGGTGAATATCTCGATTAGTGTATGAATAAAGTTGTGTTCTTATTTTTGTATTTATGTCCATGTATGTTTATTGGTTTAAAAAATAGATCTATGTTTTTATATCTATAGTTATTTCCATATATATTTATTGGTGTACAATTAAGTTTTTGTTTTGATCTTTGTAGTTATTTCCATATATATTTATTAGTGTTCAAAATAAATTTATGGTCTTTTCTTGATGAACTGGTTGATATCTCTATTGAAATTATGGTTCACAAGATTGATCATAAATAGGTGTCCTATAAACCACATGACTCATATGATGAGTAACCAATGATTATTTAAAAGGAATGTCTTGGGATAACTCTCTCATAGAGTAGTGTGATCTAGGAAAGTGTGGAGAATGAGATTTTGGTTCCCTTGTGTAAATTCTATAATGCCTCGATTGACATACTGGTCAATGTAAGCTCAAAGTGCATAATAATGATCATTTGAATGTCCATTTATCTTATGAAAATTATAATATGGCTTATGTGGTACCTTGTGTAAATGGTTTGGTGGATGATGATTAGTAGAGGAAGTGTGATCATCTCCCTATCTAATAGTGTGAGAAAAATGTCATGAGACCCATCTCTATCTAAAAACTATATAACTATATGTATGTGTATTATGTTCTGATCACCATACGATGTGATCTATGTAGTGGATATTTGCCCTTATTGAGTATATTTATCATTTATTTTTATTCCATTGAGTTATTAATTAGAAGTGAAGTAGGATCTTATAACATGTTAGATTATTGTGGATCTAAGGGGCCTATATCTAATTTTACATTTGAATATGTAAATACTAGTCCTAATTATACCTCTGATGATATAGATGCATTATATATTTTCTATAATGATTTTGATGTGTGATATAGTAATTTATCCTTAAGAGGAAAAATCAAGCCTCTGGCAAAGATGTAATGTACCTCTAAATCTATTAGCTAATAAATCAACTGATGCAAACAAGAATTAAATCTTAAAATATATTCAAATGTTGGTTGTATCTCACCTTGATGTAATGAAGGTAACCTCTCATGGGTGACTCAAGGTCCCTTATTTTATATGTAATGCCTAAGAAAGACTATTTCTAACTCCTCATATGTGTGTAGTGACCCACTAGGGATTGTATGTTGGAACCAATTTAGCCTTCCCCATCTAAGGACTTTGAAAATAATTGTAGTAGACTCAAATTATTAGTAAAATGTGTCATGTATTTCTCACAATATTGAATTTGAAATCATCGATCTCGATGCCCATAAAATATAGGTAACACCAGTATCTAAAAGTTGTGGAAACCTTGTAGTGGAGATTCTACGTGGAATAGGGTTTTCATGTATAGTATTGGCATCATCCTGAGATTAGTATGATTTATTCTCCAAATTTTGATGGTGTACTTATTATTTAAAATCACCCACAACATGAATCAATGAAAGTAACACTTGTGAAAATATATTATCATCATCAAGGGGTTAATTTAATTCTTGAATTTTGTCATTTATCTTAGCCATTGGTATATTATATTGGAAACTTTTTTTATGGAGGGTTGGTTTTCTCTTTGTAACCTTTTGAGGTGTGATAGTTGGGACCTATTTAGAGGGAAATGAGATACCACCATAATTGAGGTTATTTTGAGAAATAGGTTTTGTTCTAGTAAGGGGGTTGAAGGAGATTCATTGGTATCTCTTATATTGATAAGTTGTAAAGAAGTATCACATGATAATTGAATAGAAGGTACTTTATTCTCTATTAAAAATAAATTATGAACATAATAATAAGTGTGTGTGTGTGGTTTTTACATGTGACTTAGTATTTGTTTGAAAAAGAGATATAGGTGAAGTAGGAGAACTAGAAGGTGTAGATTATATGTCCTCTTCATCATGATCACAATAATCATCATTATCCAATGGTTTATCAAAGTCAAAGTTTAATTCATTTGTATAAGAGTAGAAGATGTATCATCCACATTCTCATTAAAAGAAAAAGAAGGGGAGTATTTTAACTTATACTACTATGCATTGTGTCATGTGTAGGTGTAATGTAATGCATTTATTCACTAGTTATGTGTGGAATGCAAACATGATTACCACTTTCACTTTTGGATTCAAGGGTATAAGTATCAATAATACTTTATTTTTGCATATTATGACATATAAGAGAGATTAAGAGACATTTGCATTATCAATTTATTGTAAAGAACCATTGCATTGAACTTGGAATGTGAAGGAAGGTGATATAATAATTTCATCTACCTTAGCTTATACATTGCTAAAAGGTATAATATCATTGGTACATTATTTTTCTAATTTAAATGAGAAGGGTAAACAAGATGCATTGTTATTATTTGCTTGAATTGAATCATGAAAAATTTTACTTTGTGTGTTACACTTATATTGATTTAATTTGAATAACAAGGTAGCAAAATTAGTTGAAAATCTAGGATCACATTGTAATAAATAACTACCAACAAGAGGTTCTTTTGGCATTATATTATTAATTTGATTTTGATGAGTAAGATAAAATTGAGAGGAAAGATAAGATTATGTATCTAATATATCCTCATGTGCATTTTCATTATCATGCTCATAGTAATCCTCATATCCATCATTATAACATTAGTCATCATCATAATTATAAATAAAGTCATTATTATGCTCTAATGTGACATGCTGAATAATCTTATTTAGAATGCACATGAAATTCTATTTCATGATTCATTTAAAAATGAGATCAAACATTACATTTAATAGACTAAGAAAGAATATTCATTTCACATTCCAAATGACCCTTCATATTCCTACAAGACTGGAAATCTTATTAAATAAGACAAAATACTAGACGCATAAGCTAGACACTTAGGATTAATAAAAAATATGTATAATATTGTTACATTCCCCCCTTAATATATAGGGGTCTTTGTTAGACCAAGCATTCCTCTGAACTTTTCAAAACTTTATCATCTAAGAACTTTTGTCATGATGTATGTTGGTTACTCTAATGTTGGGCAATGTTACAACTTGACACTGCCATCTTTCACATAGTGCTAAATCAAATGAAATTTGGTTTTGATATGCTTAGTTTGGTCATGAAAGACTAGATTCTTTGCCATCTAGATTGAAGAAGGGTTTTAAACCATGAGAGGTGTTGATGAAACCTATTTCTCCTATAAATCTAAAAGAACCCTTTTGAGCCACAAAATATCTCTAGTTACCTCTAAAGTGGTCATACATTCTACTTCTACTGAAGAAATTACAAGCACTAATTGCTTCTTGTATTTTTAACTAACAACTATTGTTCCCAAATTCATTATAAAACTAGAGGTGGACTTTCCATCTTTATGATCACTATCATATTCAGAATATAAATACCCAATTAGTTTGAAGTCTCCTTCCTTGGAGTATTTGAGCCCAAAATGTTGTGTGCCTTTGAGATATCTGAGGACCCTTTTTATTGCTACCCAATGACTCTCCCTGGGTTGTTTCATGAATATTGAGAGGACACCAACTAGAAATGATATATCTTTTTAAGTGGTAGTCACATAAATTATATTTTCAATGAGTAATTTGTATTTAGTGGCATCAACCAAATCTATTGAATCTTTAGATGTCAATTTGAGATTATGTTCCATGGGAATACTAAGAGGCTTACAATCTTCCATTTTTTACTTGCTTAGAGTGTTTCCAACATACTTATATTGAGTGATGAATAAATACTTTGGTTTCTAAATTACTTCAATACCTAAATAGTAATGAATATAAACCAAATCATTTATTTCAAAGCTTTTCATCAGCTCTATTTTGAATTTTATAGTGTACCATTCATTATTCCCTATGATGACCAAATCATCAACATAAACCACCAAAAATACAATAGTTTTTGTCAATTATTTTTATGAAAAGAGTTACATCTTCAAACTCAAAATTTTTAAATTTCATGTTCATGAGGTGCTCAACTAGTTTTTTGTACCATGCTTGAAGGGCTTGTTTCAAACCATATAGTGATTTTTAAAATTTGCACACCTTGTGTTCTTATTCCTTTACTAAAAAACCATCAAGTTGTATCATTTATATAGTTCCCTTGAGGTATCCATTTAAAAATGTAGTTTTGACATCCATTTGGTGAACTTTCCATCTATTGTGAGCTACCAGAGCCAACATGGTCTGAATGGTAATCTATTTTGTTATAGGTGAAAATGTTTCATTGTAGTCAATTCCTTCTTTTTGAGCATACCCATTTGTGACAAGCCTGTTTTGTACTTGTCAAATTATTTTTCTACCTTGCATTTGTTGTGATATACCCACTTATAGCTAATCAATTTGCAACCATATGGTGGATCAACCAAATTACAAGTCCCATTTTTCACTAGTGAATTATACTCATCTTTCATTGAATTTATCCAAGATTCAATCTTTTTAGCTTGTTTGAAAGTTTTTGGTTTTGAATCAAACACAACATTGAGTTCCTATAAAGAATCATTCAATGTGAGTTTTTTTATCATGTCCTAAATTTTATTGATAGAATTGTCTGATTGAAAAAGATGTTGCATGTGCACTTCAATTTCTATTTTCCTAACTTCATCAAGCCTCACATCGTTTAGTGTTTGAGTGGCCTACTTAGGCATCTTATTCTATGTTTTATGTGCTTCATGTTCATCCTTTGAAGTTCCTTCACTATTTTCCATCTACTCTGCTAGCCCTTATTCAATATTTGATAAATTTTCACTCTCTCTTTCAGGAGGAGTTTCAAGATCATGTATAGGAGATAAGATAAAATCAATATATTCCCAACTCTGTGTCCCCCACTCATTGTTTAGAACATTCAAATCACTGTCTTTGTTGACATCAAATTTTACATATTTGTCCAGTCAACTCAACTACTAATCAATATGATCTTTGTCCTTTGCAGTCTCACAAAAGATAACTTCTATTGTGACAATAAATTTCTTATCTTTCTCATCATATAGCTTAAATACCTTGGAAGAATTAGAATATCCCAAGTGGATGCATTTTTTACTCATGTTGTCTAGTTTTTTTCTCTTTTCCTTTGGAATAAATGCATACAAGTGGATCTAAAAATCTAAAGATGTCACACTAAATGGAGATGATCACACTACATCTCATACAAAGTCTTTGATTCAAGAGCTATTGATGGTGATCTATTGTGAAGGTATACTATTGTTTTAGTTGCTTTAGACCAAAAGTGTAGATTTACCCCTTTGAAATATAAAATTTCATGAACCACATTCATCACAATTTTA
The DNA here is from genome assembly GCA_037957365.1 of Torreya grandis. Lineage (NCBI taxonomy): Eukaryota > Viridiplantae > Streptophyta > Pinopsida > Cupressales > Taxaceae > Torreya > Torreya grandis. Next base: position 1,683,384 of record JARHVA010001005.1, on the reverse strand, counting down.
TTCATTATTTCAACTACTCCATTATATTGTGGAATGTGAGGAATTGCAAGATGGTGTTTGATCCCATTTTTCTCAAGATAGGATTCAAACTTATTTGATGTGAATTCACCAACATTATCTATCATGAGTGTCTCGATGTGGTTTTGTGTTTCATTTTCAATCATTATTGAATTTTTTTTAAAGTATCAAAGGCTTCTTATTTATTTTTTAGAAAGTATATCTATGTCATCCTGCTATAATGATCAGTGAATAAAATGAAGTACTTATGACCACCAGTAGAGAGGATTGGAAGAGAACACAAGTATAATTAAACAAGCTACAATTTTTTATCTACTTTCCACTATGATTTTAGAAATGGTTCTCTTAAATGTTTAGCCAAGATTTAGGCTTCACACTTCTCATCTTATTTTATGAGTAATTTAGGCATGCTAAAAAAACCATTATTTTGCAATACATGAATGTTGTTATAATGAGTGTGCCTGAATCAAGAATGCCACAACATGTTTGGAGACATTCCATTTTCCACAACATGAGAATAATTCCTTAAATTTGAAGTCTTACCCTTTAGTTTGAGTAGTTTCCCTTCCTCGTTTCCAATCAAGGTGACTACATTGTCACTTTTTATCTTGATTGTGACATTACCATTATCTAATAGAATGGAATGGATTTTTTTCCTTATGAGAACTAGGGATAACAAGTTTAAGTTCAGTTGAGGAATTTAGATAACATTCTTGTTATTTTAGTCTAAAATCCTAGGATACTTGAGTCAATTTGTACCTCTTCCCTATGGTTTTAGACTTGATCTATCTACAAGGTATACTGAGCCATAGCTTCCTTAATTATACTCCTCAAATAATTAGTTTTGGAAAGTCATATGCTGAGTGGTACCAGTATCAAGAACCCAAGCATCAAACTATGAAGAAATGATCAAGACATTGTTTGCTTCATCATCTGTACTAGAAAAACACATTCACTGGTGAATTGGGATGAGTTTGACTCTTTCAACTATTTCTTTTAATTTCCCTCTTTCTTTTTATATTATGATTTAATTTTCTCCCATGGAATCCTACATTCATGAGTTTCATGGCTACCTTTTTTGTCACACCATTTTTAATAGAGGTTTTGTTTATCATTCTATTTTTGATTTTGACAATCATGATTTTCATTTTTTCCACCTTTTCCTTTGTATTTGTTCTTATACTTTTTATTTCCTTAATTTTTTGAAGACATGGACTTTTTTGATGGTTTGGAAGAATTTTTTTGATATATCACACACTTTCACCTTTTGTTTTCTTTTTATTTTCCTTCCAAAGGCCTTTTCTCTTTCTACCATGTTTTCAACCAACTTGTCAAATGTGAGAGTCTTCAACTAATTATTTACTTGTAGAGACTCCATATAGGTTGAATAGTTGGGAAGAAGTGATTTTATGAGTGTGGTCATGTATATGTCAATTTTGATACTTGTTACTTCAACATCATGTTTGATAGCTTATATCTCTGAAGCCAATCTCATCACAACACCATCTTTCAACTTTAGGTTAAATAGTTTTAACTATAACTAAATGAATTCCAACTTTGAATAGGGGTCATATAGGTCTTTCAATTTATGATATGTTTCCCATGGTGTATTGTACCCCTATATATGATGAAACACATCTCCATCCACTGAAGCCCTCATCAAGGCCAAAACCTTCTAGTTTTTCTACTTCCATGTTTGAGTGTCCTTCGCATTCCCCATTGGTTTATATGGTTGTTTTTCCCAATCATAAATATCAAACTATAGATCATTGAAGATGAGTTTTTTTTCCACTTGTCGATACCACTCTAGACAACTATCTTTAACAATCAAGGTAGTGCCAATAATAGATTCAATGGAATGCATGGTTTTGAGTTTTTGTTTGAGATTTTAGAGGTTTTAAGTTTTTATTTAACCCCAGCTGGTTCCTTATCACTCCAAAATGGTCTCATTTTCTATATATGTAAAGGTACTAAAAAGGATTTGCTTTATCACTAACACTAGCTTAAAAACAAAACCTCGTACATTAATATACTCAGTTCTTATTGATTTATGGATTTACATTTTTCAACATACAAAAATGGGTAAAAATATTATCTCCTTATTTCTCCTTGAATTTTGAAAATTGGTTGTTGTTTAACAATTTTTCATAGAGTAGCTTGCTCAAGGCAATTTTAATGATAAATTGCACAAAATCTTAAATGCTTTCAAATTAAAATGTTTTCAAAAATTAAAATTTAGCATTTAAGGAAATTTGAAATTTGATTTTTAATGAAAAAATCATAAAAATAGAATATCTTCTTCTCCTTATGGCAACTTTTATTTGATATGAAAAGGTAGAATTATAATATTGGAATAAAATAGGTGTACGGATTCAAACTTAACAAAAAGATAGTGCCACGTAGAAAATAGAGAATCTTCACAACTTTTGAAATACAATATGGTTCAAGAGAAGTTAATATGTGTATAAACTATAGATTAGACTATATAAATTTTAGAATACCTTCCTAAATAAAAGCACATAGAAGTAACAAATATCATGGTAATTGATAAAATCAAGTAGATGTAGTAGATGATAAAAGTGCTTGGATACAGAAATTGATACCAATTAGTTGATAAAAATGCCACCCCTTAGGTAGACTACCACTCCAATGAATCCATTCCAAACCAATGACAAGCTTTGACTCTAAAAATTGCACCAAAACATATCCAAATGTTCCAAACCATATCCAAGTGTTATAAAACAACTCTATGTAGGTCAGGTTAGCAACAAAAGATTGGCACATAGATCTAGATCATCCCTTTTCTTATACAATCACATATTTCCCAAAAATGGTATGAAAAATCATTTAAACATAGGTTAGCACCAAAATAAGTGATAGGCAGCAGTGCCAAATATTGGAGAAAACAAATAATATGCAAACCATACATCTTGAAAGGAGGAAAAAGAATGAAAATAAAATTCTAAGCTCTTATACTAATGACATGCTAGATAATCTTATTTAGAATGCACATGAAATTTTATTTCATGATTCAATTAAAAATGAGAGAAAACATTACAATTAATATACTAAGAAAGACTCTTCATTTCACATTCTTAATGACTCTTCCTATTCATATGAATATAAAGCTTATTGAATAAGATAAAATAATAGACACTTAAGCTAGACACCTAGGATTAATAACAAATATGTACAATATTGTTACATAATGCACAATCTTTAAAACTAGTCCATTCATTATTATGATCAAGATAAATTCAAAAGTTCATTAATTGGGTGAAGGTAGAAAATTTTTTAGATGTCATTTTAAACTTGCTAAATAAGATAATGTTAATAAGGAATAACAAATGAAAAAGAGGTAGAATGTAATCTAACATAAGTATATGTGCAATTTGAGAAATTTTGAATAAAATGTGTAATAGAAATTAGGACTGTATGTGAAATCCTAATTACTAGTATTTGTATGTATAAGGACCTAATATGTGGATATAAGGTTTTGAATTAGGGTTGTCTTGTAATAATTAAAATTACAAAAAATAAATGAAACCCTAATGTAGGATTGATTAAATTAGCTAGGTTATGTAATAAAATAAAGGAAATAGAATTTTGTAACCCTAATTTTATTGATAAAATTTAGGAGAAGGTAAACCCTAAGGAAAACTAGTGTTTATAAGCAATATTAGAAGTAAGTCAAGTTCATAAAATATTTTAACCTTTTAGGATATAAAAAATACAAATCCTATGTTGTTAAAGGGTTGATTATGTTGCTAATTTGGAATGAAATCATTATTAAACTTTCCCAAAATACCAAATGAGAAGAGAAAAGGTACTTATCTATAAATAAAAGACTTTTATGTAGATCAAAGAATGGGAACATGATAGGGGACAAATAGACACCTCTTTTAATCTAACTATTTACTAAAATCTATCTTCAAACAATATCACCCATATCAAGACAATAGTGACACGTGGAACTAATGTCTAGTTTTGGTGCTAATTTTCCTCCTATAGGGACTATCTAAAACTTTTAGGGAAGTTGTAGTAGGTTATAGAGGTCATTTAGTTGGTTATATGTCATTTAGGGACTTGTATGTGTTAGTATTTTAAATGAATCTCTTATGATAACCTAATGAATACCTACACACATGAAATATTAACCTAATCAAATGTAAAAAAGAAAGGAAAAACTAGGTTATGGGATATTATGATCATGCAAATTGAAACCCTTATTTTCTTGGTTGTTTCCTAGATTAACCCTAATTTTAGGGGTCTCAGATCACATATAGTTACCCCTCAAGGAATATGCACCATCAAATTGTATGGTATGCTAGAATGGAGTTCTCTTAGGCCCTTATTTGATCAAACATGAAATGTTTAGATGTGATGATTAAGTGGTATGCAAAGTATTAAGTTGTCTTATTGATTGATTCTATGTAATTATGTGCCAAAATAGTAATTTCTATATTTAAATACCCCATGAGGCTCTTTATATAGAATGAAATTTGATTTTAATATAAGACATTATTTGTTGGCTAATAAGTCATAAAGGGGGAATTAAAAACATAAGATAAAGCTCACAAAAAGGATAAGACTCAAACATAGGAGAAAAGCCCCATAAAACACTAGAGAAATAATTTGAAACTATCCCCATGTGGTACTACAATATATAAAGTGGTTCTAGTGTCCTAATTATCCATAATAGTAATCAAACAAGTGTTGTAGCAACACAAAACACACTTACAATTGGATTAAAACCTTAATTCAATGATTTACTTAAAATCAACATTTTAAATGATTAAAAAATTAACATTAGTTTTTAAATATCTAAAATAGATATAATTTTAAGAGTGAAATAAAATAAGAAACAATAATTGACAAAAAATACCACACGTGATTTGATAACAGAGTTCGGCTATAAATCCTGTGTCTCTAGATTCACTCCAGTGGGGGATCGCTCCTTATTAATTGTACAAAAAAATTAAAAATATTAATAATTCTTCAAAAATCATCTTAAAGCCTTCAAATCTATCTCAAAAAATCTCTCAAAATTATATTAATTTGTTTGAGTCACAAAATCCATCTTTGTTTCTCTCCACACTCTTTACATGCCTTAGAAACATTATTCACATCCAAAACTTGTCTTCAAATACAATGTTGAGCTCAATTTATAGTGTTTGAGATTTCTGGTGCATTAGTTAAATGTTTATCCTTTTATCCAAGATTGCAAAGTTTTAATCGCACTCTAATGGTTTTGGTGGTCAATGCAAATCTTAATCCCACATTGGGAAAGTGGGAGGACATATTTATTTTTAAATGCCATGAGATTCATGGTATACATGGCCAAGTGATTGGAATTACCTTAAATTTTGTGGGAACATGATGGATTATGGAGAGTATGTGGGGGAACCATGGGAAAATACAAGGATTTTTATGGTTATCATGTGGCATGAACATAGAGTCTTGTGGCATATATGTGGAACAATGAGCGGTCACGTGGAAAGTTGGATAAAATTTTATAAGTGACATAAAATGAGGTATTAATTAATTATATAGTTATAAAAATTGGACCATTATAAATTGGTGGCAAGACACGTGGTGACTTTAGGACCCACCATGTGGTCAAATTTCCATTCACTACTTGTGGACATTCATCAATTGTTGACCTCTCATCACTTGTTGACCTCTCATCGCTTGTTGACAAAACCCATTTTTTTATTTACCCAAATTAATCTTTCAAGTGCCATAACTCATGCATATGAGCTCCATTTTGAAAATCACAAAATGCATCAGAAAGCTCTTGATGATCCCTTCACCACTGCATTAATAAACCTAAAATTTGAAGACTTTATTTTTGGAGAAAAATATAGATCCTCTAGATTAATCCTCCCAACTCAGAGCTTTTAGACCTAAAAAAGTCAATTAATTGATAAAGAGGTGAGGGTATTGCTCTCTCACTTTTTTGGCTTCCATCCATTTGGCCTTATTCAATTACATCCCTTTTAAACCAACATGAAGATATTGAACACTTCCCCTTCATGATGTCTAAACATTCCTATCAAGTATTATATCTTCATATAGTTCTATTAGATAATCAGGAGAAAAATCATCAACAAAAAGAATGGATACACTCTCATCATGATTTATGATCATCAAAGGCTCATACAATTTTAGATTTTCCACATTCACAACTAAATAAATATATATATAAGATGACAAATCCAATCAAAAAACATTTTTACCAATCTTTTCCATAATCCAAAAAGGACCATATCAAATTGGTTTTAGATTTTTACCTTCATCTGTCAGTCTTTCCTTACTAATGTGAAGCCATACTAAATCACCCATAACAAAATAGTGATCAACATGATGTTTATCATGTCTTGCTTTATACTTTACCTAACTTTTCTCCAACTGATCTCAGACAGTCTAATGTACCTATTGTATATTTTCAATGAACTTCTTGGCTTTAATAACATCTTTACATTCATCAGTAGTTGAATCCTATCCATAACAAACATCTAGAGGAGATTTAGGCAAATATCCATAACAAACTTCAAAAGGAGATTTCATAGTAGAAGAATGAAGTGCACAGTTGTAATCATGTTGTATATACCATAAATTCTCATCCCACAACTTGGGATGTTTACTACAATAACCCCTAAGTAAATGTACCACTATATGATTTATAACTTCTAGCTTCCCATTAGTCTATGGATGAAATTTAGTGCTCTTATTTAACTTAGTGTCCATTAATTCCCATAGTGTTAATAAAAATTCCCTAAGAAATTGATAATATTGATAAAAAATAATAGAACTGGGAAAACCAAAATGAAGCCATACATGCTAAAAGAATAAGTGTGCCATACCTTCCCCTGTAATCTGTTTAGTGCAAGGATTCAAAACACACATCTTGCTAAATTTATCCACTACCACATACAAGTAATCATGTTTTCTCTATGACATAGGCAAACCCCCTACAAAGTCCATGGAAATACTTTTTTGGGGATGGGTAGGAACAGGTAAGGGAGTGTAAAGTCCTAGTTTTCTGTTACTAGGTTTGCTTGTGGCACAAAGAACACACCCCTTGATATATTTGGCAACATTTTCCTACATACGAGGCTAATAAAAATACATTCTTAAATGTGCAATCATTTTACCAACTCTAAAATGACCAAAAATAAGAGAAGTATGTACTTTCCTAATCATGTTCACCCTTTCATTTAAAGGAATGAAAAGTTTACCCAAATGATACAAAAGTCCATTATGCACATGATAGTCAGATTCTTCTACCTATTTTCCACTCATTAAGTCTTCATACACATCCTTAAATTTAGCATCATCAACATACTATTCTTTATAATTTTCATGAGTCAAAGAACTATGTTGTAAAATAATAGATGCAATTACCATAGGAGGCCTAAAAAGCATATCAACAACTTTATTCTGAATACCTTTCTTATACATGATCACAAGATGAAACTACTGTAGGAAACCCATCTAATGAAAATGCCTAGACTATTGTTTCTTGGCCTGTGATTGGAGATATTAAAGGGATTGATGATCTATATGTATCACTATTTCCTTACCCATAAAGTAATATTTCCATTTATTAACACTATAAACAAATGCATATAATTCCTTATCATAAGTTGGATAGTTTCTTACCACACTTGTGAAATTCTTAGAATGATAGAATACTGGTTTCTTTCCCTGCATCAAAACAACTCCCACAGCATAATCACTTGCATCCATCTCGACCTCAAATGGTTGCTACAAATCAAAAAGTGCCAAGATAGAAGTAGTAATAATCTTTGTCTTCAAATTTTTGAAGGCTCTTTGTTTCTTGCCTCCCCAATAAAAGACCTATTTTGTACTAGTCAAATAATATGAGGGTGATGCAATAAGTGAGAAATTAGCAATGAATTTTCTCCAATATTATACTGCACCAAGAAAACTTCTAACCTCAATTACATTATTGGGTTTAGGCCATTTAACTATAACCTCCACCTTTACAAGATCAATTTTCAATTCACTATGTCCTACAATATAACCCAAGTAAATCAAAGAGGTCTTGCTGAACTCACATTTAGACAATTTCAAATAAAGTTTCTCCCTTCTTAATGTATCCATGACTTTCCTAATATGAATCACATGATCTTCTCAAGATTTAATGATGATCAAAATATCATCTAAGTAGACTATAACAAATTCATCAAGGAATGGCCTAAAAACATCATTCATCAATTGCATGAATGTAGCCAGTGAATTACACAACCCAAAAGGCATGACAAGACACTCAAAAAATCCTTGTTTTGTCTTAAAAGTAGTTTTCCAAATATCACCATCATTAATTTTAACCTGATGATAACCACTTTTCAAGTCTAACTTAGTGAAATAGATATAATTTCTTAACTGATCTAGAAAATTATCAATACGAGGAAGAGGGTAATTATTCTTAATAGTAATTTTGTTCAAAACACAAAAATCAACACATATTTTCCATGTGTCATCTTTCTTACGCACCAAAATGATAGGTAAACCAACAAGAGATGTATTAGGATGAATAACACCCTTTTCTAAAAGTTTCATTAACTGCTTCTTGATTTCCTCATTTTCCACCGCTAATAACTTGTACATGCCAATGTTAGGGAGAGGAGATTCCTATAATAGCTTAATTTCATGTTGAACTCCCCTTTTAGGGGGTAACCCCTTGGGATCTTGAAATACATATTCATAATTATAAATGATTTCAACCAATTCTTTCTTATGTTTAGGATCACAATTTTCCATAACTTTGGAATATTATTTTTCCTTAGGCTTAATCAACTTGAGACAAAAATTCTTACTTGAATTGACTAGTCTTTTCATTTGTCCTAGTGTAACCAAGAAAAGACTCATATTCACATGATGTGCTCTACCTATATATTTAATGCCATACTTAGCAAGAAAGTACTTATTCTCTTCCCTATAAAATATTGCTTTTCTATCAAAAATATAAGGGCTTCTTAAAATAATCCCACATATGTCAAGAGGGAATACATCTAAATTAACTTCATCCACAAATTTAGATGCGATGAAAAATTTCAATCTACAAGTTTTAGTTACTTACAGTTTTGCATCATCACACACCCAACCAAGTGGATAGGGTTTCAAATGGGGATTTATTTTTAAGCCTAGCTTTTTAAAAATCTCTTTAGAAATCAAATTTTCCTATGATCCACTATCAAATAGAGTGTCAATCTTAGTATGTTTTTCAACAACTCTAATGTGGAAAAACTCATTTCTTTTCTTATTATCATGCATAGATTTTTGTTTTGAAGAGGAAACAACATTAGATGACTTAGTGCTAGAAATATAAAGAGAAGAATAATTTTGCATACTCATAGCTATGATCTTAGTTTCATCCCTAGAATCTGAACCTAGATCCTGAACTATAGTATTAAATTTCTTATCTTTCTTCTTAAACCTATTAAAAGGATTTAACTCAAGATGTAATTTCCAACACTTAGACTCATCAAAATTTTTCTGGCAATGATTGAAAAATGGTTTACCCTCTTATTTATAAATATTAATAGTGGATTTTTTTACCCTTTCTAGAACTTTGACCTTTAGAATTCTTAACTTCAGATTGCTTACTTTTAACTTTAGGAAAAGATTCTTTTATCTATTTTCCTCTAGCCTCTAAATGAATGGATTTAACACATGTTACATCTAAACTAGTGGGATTGAGAACTAGAATCATGTGTTTCAAGAAACTATGTGACCCACCTACAAGATAAAATTGCTTTTTGAGTGCATCAATAAATTTACTCCAAGTGGAAATCAAGTTACCTGTGTTAATCTCATTTTCCTTCAATTTACTCTCTCACTAGATGAGAGTTTTGCCTCCCATTTAAAGAGTAGCCAAGTGAATTTTAACCTCATCATCTATAATCTTTTAGACCATAAAATATGCTTCAATTTACTATATCTAGTTATCTAGATTTTTTGCATTAATATCACCATTAAACATCGATAATTCAAACTTAATATCTAACTTTAGTGAAGGAAGAGATTCAATAGCTTTTTTATATTTACCATCACCTGAAGAGGAGGAAGCTCTCTCAAAAAATTTACCGCCTCCATCATGCTCCATCCTAATTAATCATTCTCAGTAAAGTTCCTTGACCATGTCCTTCATTTCCAAGAAGGATTATCGAAAAGCTTATTTAGACTCAAAGTCATCTCCCATTTTTTCAGTACATCTTGATCCACTCTCTAGATCATATTATACTAATTCTCCTTTACCCCACCTAGATCTAAACCTTATCAACATACACTAGCAATTCACATGGTTAAATATGAATTCTACTCTGATACCAAAAATTTGATCCATAATCATAATCAAACAAGTATCGTAGTAGTAGAAAACACACTTGCAATTGGATCAAAACCTTAATTCAATGATTTACTTAAAATCAAAATTTTAAATGATTAAAAAATTAAAATCATATTTTAAATATCTAAAATAGACATAATTTTAAGAGTGTAATAAAATAAGAGACAATAATCGATAGAAAATACCACATGCGATTTGATATCGGAGTTCGACTATAAAGCCTATGTCTTGGGATCTGCTCTAGTGGGGGATCACTCCTTATTAATTATAGAAAAATTACTTTAAAATATTAATAAGTCTTCAAAAATCATCTTACATCCTTTAAATCTATCTCAGAGAATCTCTTGAAACTATACTAATTCATTCAAGTCAAAAAATCCATCTTTGTTTCTCTCCACACTCTTTACATGCCTTGGAAACACTATTCACATCCAAAACTTGTCTTCAAATGCAATATCAAGCTCAATTTATTGTGTTTTAACTCTTTGGTGTATTGATTAAATTATTATACTTTTATCCAAGATTTTAAAGCTTAAATCCCACTCCACCAGTTTTTGTGGTTAATGCAAATCTTAATCCCACATTGGAAAAGTGGGAGGGCATATTTGTTTTTATTTTCCATGAGATTCATGGTATACATGGCTAAGTGATTAGCATTACCTTCAATTTCATGGGAATGTGATGGAATGTGGAGAGTATGTGGGGGAACCATGGTAAATTACATGGATGTTTATGGTTAGCACATGCATGAACATAGAGTCTTGGGGCATATACGTGGAAGAATGAGGGGTCATGTGGAAAGTTGAATAAAATGTTATAAGTAACATGGAATGAGGTATCAATTAATTATATAGTTATAAAAATTGGACCATTATAAATTATTATAAAGTCATGTGGTGGCTTGAGGACCCACCACATGGTCAAATTTCCATTTTCCACTTGTCAACATTCATCGATTGTTGACCTCTCATCGCTTGTCGATAAAACCCAATTTTTTTATTTGTCTGAAGCAATCTTCCAAGTACCATAAATCATGCATACAAGCTCTATTTTTCAAAAAAAAAATGTGTTGGAAATAACTTGATTATCCCTTTGCCATTACATTGATAAACCTACAATTTTAAGACTTTATTTTAAGAGCAAAATATAGATCCTCTTAGATCACCTAAGGCTTAAAGTAGAGCTAAAACCAAAAAATATAGGCTAAAGACCCTTATGACTAGGAGATGACTAATGACTACTAAGAGTGTGATAATTAAATAAAATAAGACATGAAAAAGATCAAAAGACTCAAAATAACCATGTGAACAAGGACTATAATCATCACTAAGACCTTCATGTGGAAAAGCAACAAAAGACATAGTACGTGTGGTTGCTTGACCAAATTAGTGTGTTTACAACTACCTAAAATTATATGTATGTTCTTTTTGAAACAATAGTATCAAAATATTATGTGAGCTCATTTTGAGTGTAGGTAATATGATAGGATCATGTACAAGAATAGGAAACTAATCCCCCATTAGTTCTCTATGTTTACATTTAAGAGCATTATTGTTCTTTTAGGTCTTCAATTAACATAATATAGTCCTCAACCACATAATCCTAATTCAAATTGATAGTTTTCCCATCATATCAAGGATTAATAAATTCCTAAAATCCATTCAATTCCATTTACATTGTACTTTCCTTATTACATTCATATTCAATGCAAAGCTTATTTTCTTATGTTTACCTTCTTCATACAAACCTATAGGTGTATACTCCATTTGAGGATCCTACCAGGGAAGATATAGGTAAATCTTAGGTATTGTAACAACTATATATGATTAATCATATTTCATGATCTCTTAATATATAATATTGAGTTGGGGAGGTCTCCATTGACCTCATAAGTGTGACCACACCGCCTTTAGGAAAACTCAAATGAGTTATTCATGTTATTTGCAAACTGAGACTAGCTTGGTGAGTGATAACACTTAAGGGGATTGTATAAGGGTTGAATGAGTATGATAATATTTATAAGTGAGCCAAAAACATTTTATACCTTTATAACATGGCTCTTGCATGCCTCTAAAATTGTGATTCTCATGTTGGAGCTTGTGTATTTTTTGTTATTTTTGGGAAACTAGGGTCTAGTTCCTAAACAATAAAGGGTCTAGAGTAAGGGGAAAAATCTAATCCAATACATAAATTACAATTTTTTATCAATTTAGTCAAATTAATTACATATGGAAAGATACAAACTTATCTATAAAAATAGGTTAAAATGGATGATTCAAGGGTTGAAATCTACTACATAGGACTAGGACAGTGTCACAAATCCTAATCTAAATTTATTTTAATGAAAGAATAGGACCATTAAAATAGGAAAACATGGGGTCTAATGACTATGAATAAGCTCCTAAATGAAATGCATGTGAATCTTTATGTGCTTGGTCTGTTGGTGCTGAACCAGATTCTCACAAATCCGAATGGTACTCTAGTTGTCATAATAAATGATGGTGGGCTGCCTGATAGGAATGCCAAACTCAGAAAGAATCCCCTAAAGCCAAATCGCCTCAGTAGATGCATTAAAATCTCCCATGTACTTTGCCTTTGTGGATGATATAGCAATAACATTCTGCTTCTTGCTAGACCAACTGATAGGACCAAAACCTAGAGAGAAACTGTAACCAGAAGTGGACTTGCGAGTGTGTGAATCACCAGCCCAGTTTGAATTTGTATATCCAACCAAGTCAAACTCTATGCCAAATTTTTAATGAATCATGTATCTATTTGAACCTTGTATGTAATTCAAGATCCTCTTAACTACTTTCCAATGTAGCTCATGAGGTTCTTGCATAAATTTGGAGACAAGTCCCACTGTATATGATATGTTAGGCCTGGTGTGAGTCAAGTAGATGACACTACCAACAAGTTGTCGATACCAAGTGGCATCAACCAATGGTGAATAATAGTCAGCCTCAAGCTTGACTCCTGATAGAAAGGGAGTCAGAGATGGCTTGTAATCAGCCATGTAAAACCAAGCCAATAAGTCAAGAGCATACTTAGGCTGTGCAAGAGAAATCCCTGAATCTGACTATGAGATCTTGATGCCAAGGAAGTAGTGCAACAAACCCAAGTTTGTCATGTCAAATCTATCTTGGAGAGATGCCTTCACCATTGTAATAGCTGATGAAGAACTCCCGATGATCAAAAGGTCACCAACATATAGAACCAAAATCAGAAGTGAATCATCCTACTACAAGAAGTAGACATTGGGGTCAAAATGGCACCTAGTGAAACCCACTATGAGAAGGAAGGGATCCATCTTGGCATACCAAGCCTGAGGGGCCTATTTGAGGCCATAGATAGATTTCCTAAGTCTACATACTAAGGAAGAATCCGAAATAAATCTTGGCAGCTGCTCCATGTAGATCTCCTCCTCTAGGTCTCCATGAAGAAAGGTACTCTTCACATCCATCTGGTGCATATCCCAACCATGTGTTGTGGCAATAGCCAAGGTGAGTTAGATAGAATTCATCTTTGTAATGGGTGCAAAGTTCTTTGAGTATTCAATGCTTGCCACCTATGAGAAACCCTTGGCAACCAATCATACCTTGTACTTATCAACCGAGCCATCTATTGCAAACTTGGTCCGATATATCCACCTACATCAAACCATCTTTCTTCCCTTAGGAAGTGAAGTCAAATCCCAAGTGTAATTTTTGATTAAGGAAGAATATTATTCCTCCATAGCACTATCCCACTCAGGTACCCCCGATGCCTCTCAAAAAGTTTGTGGATTCGAAACTAAAGCAAAGAAGGCATGTGGATCTCTCTAAAAATCCCCCCTAGTACATCTGTCATATGTGGGATCTCCTACCCAAGTACCAGCACTCTCAAGTGTCTATCTGGCCCAAAGTGGCCCTGAAGTGGGCAAGTCAGGTGCTAATTCCTCATCCTCTAATTGACTAGATGTGGATGACTCTGCATCACTATCCTCACTGTATAAACTCAAAGAAGAAGAAGAACATGTCTCTGGCTCAGGAACCTGCTATGACTGATCTGAATTTGAGGAATCATCATGAATAATTAGATCCAATGAAAGAGAAGAAGTGCCAAGTGTTGAGTCTCTAGGACTCTCCTAAAAGTGGACACTTCTCTCAATGAACAACTCATGAGTGGTTAGATCTAAAAGGTGATACCCCTTAATACCATCTAGGTATCCTACAAAGATGCAAGGCTTGGACTAACGTTCCATAGCTTTGCATTTCTTCTTCGGTATGTGGGTCATGGCTGGGGATCTAAAAACCCTAAGGTGCTCAACATTAGGTTTCCTTTTATGCCAAGCTTCAAAGGGTGTTATCCCTTTTAAAGCTTTGTGAGGAACCTTGTTTTGAATGTATCAGGCACAATTGATGGCTTCGGCCTAGTACTATGGTGCTAAGGATTTGAAGTGAATCATATAGCTATCCATCTCTTTCAAGAACCTATTTTTGCATTCTACAACCCCATTCTATGAATGACTATAAGTGACTATACACTATAAATCAATCCCCTCTATGGTGCAAAACTACTCAAACCTGTTGCTGACATACTCCCCTCCATTATCAGTTTGAAGAACTTTGATGGATTTCTCACTCTGTTTCTCAACAAGAGCCTTGAAGTCTAGAAAATTTTCAAACACTTCAGACTTTTGTTTGATAAAATATATCCAAGTGTACCTAGAGAAATCATTAATGAAAGTGAGGATGTACTTGGCCCTTGTGAAAGATGGTTTGGGAAAGGGTCCTGATACATCATTGTGGACTAACTCCAAAGGTTGTGAAGCCCTCCAAGCTTTGCCATTGTCAAATTTTGCTTTAGGATGCTTCCCAAGGGAGCACCCCTCGCAAAGTCATTTTGAGAATTGGACACGAGGCAAGCCAATGACCATGTCATGTTTGCAAAGTTGCTTAAGGTAGCGGTAGTTAGGGTGGCCAAACTGCTCATGCCATAATTTACTAACTCCATTTAAATGAGTCAGCAATGCTATTGGAGAAGAATCAGATGCAAAATGTGAGGTGTATAACCTTGCTTGGTGATTTGCCCTACCCATTGCCACTATAGTATCACTATGCAACTCCCTAATAACCACTGAATCTGGTGAAAACTCAACTCTCATGCTCTAACTAATGTGAGTGATTTGGTACACTGGTAGGAGATTGGTTGAAAGAGAAGGAACACTTAGAACATTATTGAATGTTCCTCCTTCCATTTCAACTTGCCCTCTCCCTACAATGGAAATTGATGTGTCATCACCCAAACTAATTGAAGTCATGCTACAAGGCTCTAAAGATGAAAAATCAACTAAGAAAGAGCCCATGTGGTGAGAATTACCTGAGTCAATGACCCATGAAGATGTAGAAGTTGTTGTAGCTATAAGGGCCTTGCCCTTTTCTTTCTCCTTACCCTTGCCTTTTTCCTTAGTAGAATCTTGGGTAGATGAATTTCGCTTGATGGACTCAGGAACACCTATGTTGTGCTTCTCTAGAAGATGAGTTAGGTGATCTATTTGTTTCTTCATGCATTTTTGTTCATCATGCTCTATCTTCTTACAATAGGCACACTTAACCTTCTCCTTCTTAGGTTTAGCATTGGAGGAGGAAGACTCAGTGTTGTTTTTGGCAGGATTGTGGTTTTCTTTCTTCTTCTCCTGGTCCTTGTTCTTTTTCTTCTTCTCCTTTATTAAAGTCTTATCCTTACCATTTCCAGCTATCAAATCTTGGGGTTGAGTAGACTTCATTGTTCCCATTTAAATTAGCTTATCTTGCTCCCTATTCAAGTTGGCAATGAAGGAATCTAAAGAAGGCATTTTTCATGTAGTGCCAAGGGCACTTTTTGTGGCATGGAAAGTGGAGACAAAGACTGAATAGCTTGGACCTAACTTAGCAAGAATAAAAAGGATTAGTTGATCATATTTCTTGTCTATCTCGCATTCTTTCAATTGAAATCTAAGGGCCTTAAACTTAGTGAAGAAGTCCTGTAGGGTGTCAAAGTTGCTAGGACTTAGACTTATGAGTTCATTTTTGAGCTCATGACCTCTCATCTCATCAAGCTTCCCAATTAAGGTTTATAGGGTGTCCCATATGTCTTTGGGAGTCTTGGAGGTTTATAAATGGAAGAGAATTTTTGGAGACACATACAAGCTTAGTAATCCATAGGCTTCATCACTATAGTTGTACCACTTGACCTTTTTAGCATCAGTGATGGGTTCTACTTCAGTACCCATGGTGATCCTATACAACCCTTTACTTCTAATAATGATTGAAATTTTAACCTTCCATTCATGATAGTTGAAGGGTGTTAGGGGTTTAAGTTAAAAATAATCTATTTTAAGCTAAATTTAGGTGAAGTTGTGTTGATTGCAAGTTGTGATATTATGCAGAAAGGATAATGAAAGCAAAGATTGCAAGTGTTGAAAAGTAATCACACCCACCCAAAATGTTGAGCCCCCCCCCCAAATATGCAAGTACACGCTCAAAAGACATCAGGCTCAGCTGAGAATGCATCTTAGAGCAATCGGTGCAAGACTTTAAGCAAACAGGATGTCAGACTCAGCCAAAAATGCATCTCAAGAGACCCAAATTTTAGGTACTTTATAAACTAGCTCATTTTTAAAAAATAACAAGCCTAAATTATTGATAATTTAAATACAAACACTTTTTGCAAAAAATGGCACCCAAATCTGAGCTACCATTTGCAAGATATTAAAGATTCAATTTCCCATAAATTAGTGTTTTTGCAAAAAAAAATAGCACTAAAACATTAAAAAATGACTATTTTGAGAGAGAAAGTGGCCTTCCAACCACTCATTAGACTCGGCACAGAGTGAGGAATCCAAATGAGGTCTTTGTGAGGGGGAATTGGCCTCCTACCAACCCGGGCCTCACCCTTCGTCTTCGACAATCGAATATACAAGATTTTAAAAAACTCAAATATTGCTCAATCAAAGAACCCCCCAAAAAAAATATGATTTGGCACTTTATATTAGTGTGTTTACAACTGCCACTAGAAATAAATACTAATTGGTCTTGATTTCAATGCAGTTTAAAACCCTCATGAAGAGCATATATTGAAAATACAACTTTGGCATAATATCCAGAGAAATAAATAGCACCACCACGATCTACTCAAACAATCATGCACTTTCAAAAAAAATAATTATCTTGATACGAGGGCTTATGTGAAAGTTATGATCCTCCGAAGTTCCCAAAATGAGAACTGTGCAATGTCACGACTTAGAATCTGCTATTTTTGAAAACATTTAGCATCAAAATCAAAAAATATCTACACTAGTGCATAGATCATGAAAAAATAGCCAAAATCAAAAAAAAATCATGGGAAAAGGAGTCTGTATGAGCAAGAACGGAGCATTTGAAAATTGCCTTCAAAATTACAACTATCAATGGAGAGGGGTCCTGATGTAGCTTTATGAGTGCATTTCTGTAACATATACAGAATGTATGCAAAAAATGAAAGATACTCAGATGGTTTTTTTGGGCTGCAAACAAAACCCAGAAGGCATTTTTCTTGCTGATGTACAGAAGATGCAGATCTAGTGTAAAACATATGCCTTTAGCTGAAAAAAATGACCCCAACAACCAAAAAATGGCATGCAAAGGTAGTATCAGCTACCAAGAGATTGCAAAGGCATGTGACAACCTAAAATTCTAATTAAAACACAAAATATGCAAGTTGATTGACAAAAATAAGATTATTGGATCTTGCAAAATCCTGTCTACATGTATATGGAGAGACCAAACAAGCCATGGAAGGAACAAGAGCATGGAGAACTAGCAATATCTCCCAAAAAATTTCAAATTTCACAAAAAAAAAAAGCCTTAACAAAGCTCTAGATTTCAATAAAAGCAATAGCAAAATAGACAACCAATTACCGAGGTGGCTTTGATACCATATCAAAGGATTCACCAAGGTCTGAATAACGAGGATGCACGAGTCGTGGTTGCACAAGACGAAGCAAGTGAATACCACAAAATGCTAAAGTAAATGAAATCAAATAAGAGACAATTGCATAGACAATTTAGAGAAAAGCCAATATTCCATTAACGTAAGATGGCCAAAGTGAAGAATACATATAAGAGAGCATGTAATTAACTCCTCCACAAAAGGTGGTCAAAGCACCCCAAGAATAGACTGTAACTCCTCCACAAAAGGTGGTGACAAGGTGCTAAGAATAGAGAAGTAACTCCCATACCCAGAATAGCTGGTTAAAGTAGTTACTTATAACATTCTTATGACACCTATGACACACCTATGACACATCTATGACACACATCTCCACATAAGCTAGCCTATCCCACGAATGTAGGAAAACTCCATGTATGCACAAATATATAATATTCCCTAATTAAATAATAGGGAAAAATAAAAACCTACACTAATATTTTTACTATCCCAAAGGCCTAAGATTTTTGGGTTCTATTTTTTATCTCTACGTGATCTTGTATATGAAATTTTGGGCTCTGAATGTTGATAGAGCTCACTATAGGTGCATTTTAATCTCCAAACACTAGGTCTATCTACACACATGAAAACAAAAAATACATCAAAAGTAAAAGGGGGAAAATTCTATTAGGGGAAGTATGATTGCACAATCTAGAACCCCTACTATCCTAATCACTACCTACTTTAACCCTCAAGCTAGGGTCTTAGATCAAATGTAGTTTTCCCTTAGGGAACGTACATAATCAACGTGCATGGTAGATGCAAGAATAAAATTTCACCTATGCCCTTCTTTTATCAAGCATGCAATTCTATGTGTGATGTAGAATTTTGAGTTATACTATTAACTAATTCCAATTATGTAATGTGTCAAAGTAATTAGTACTAGATATAAAATGTCTTGTGAATTCCTTTATATAGGAGACTTTTTGTTTTGAATTTGGAAACTTTATTTGTATTTGGATGACATTAGAAAACTTAAGGATGAAGCTAAGAAAGGGGTTAGGACTCATTAAGTGATGGAAACTGACCATTGGGGATTTAAAATGACATTAGATAGGAGCACTAGAAATGGACACTCTAGGGTCCAACACTATAGTCCTATCCCAACACTCCTATCCTATTAGCTCGAGACCTAGGGGATGGAATAAGCATGGGAAATCTAACTTTTATAATGTGTAATGAGGTTTTTAAAGTCTATGGATGACTGGCAATAAGCAAAAAAGTGACTCAAGCATGAAATAAGACCAAGATGAGTAAAATGAAATATGTGCCTAAATGTGAACAAGGCTCATATTATCCAGTCAGAGTCTCCTATGAAACGACTATGAAAAGACACAATATGTGTGGTTTCTTAACCGATTTAAGGTGTATACATTTTCCCCACTTTTAATCTAGTGATGCAATTAAATGAAGTAATAGAGTAAAATAAAGAAAAGAGAATACATACCTGAACCTACTTACATGGAGATGAATGTGTTGTAAAAGGGTCCAACTCACTTCTTGGCCAAGTAAGTGGATGGAGAGATGAATAGTGCCTAGAGAAAGGAAGAATCCCTAAAATAAATGCCCCATGTACTGAATCTAAATGTAAAAATCCATGTATCATAGAGAAAGAGGGTAATGTTTTCCCCCTATGCTGAATCAAACTAAAACTAAGAAATGCTTGGAGGCCCAAAACCAATGTCTATCCTCTATCCCAAATAAACTAATGTAATCTAGAATGTGTATAGAATTTTTATGATGTGAAGAGAAAAATTTGTCATTCCCCTACTCTAAATAATCTAAACTAGAATTGATAAGTGCTCAAAGGCCCAAAACCAATGTCTTCCCTCTATCCCATGCAAACTCATGTAGTCTAGGTCTGGGTAATGTAATAGACCAACTACTATAGATGATTGTATGGTCCAACCTAGTGACAATTTGGGTACAATTGGGTGTAATATAAGAATCTAGTCAATGTGTGAGAAGGGAATGTATGATCTTAGATGATGAAGACTATGAACATTTATGTCATCCCCAAAATTTGGTATGTGAGTTATGCATATGTATAATCTGGTAATCTATATAGCCATATGTGATACGACCTATTGTTTCATGCCCCATGTGCAAAATTGGAGATCAAAACACTATTCTTTTAACTATACCTATAATATGCTATCTGGTCATGTAACTATGTCATGTTGTATGAAGTTATATGTGTGAGATGTTTAGTAATGTACATGCCCCCAAATTTGGTATCTAAATCTAAATCTATATCAAAGTCACTATGAATCCATATAATTTGACCTAATGTATCTAAATAGTCTATGTATCTATAAACAAAAATCGCTATGGATCTTAATGGTTTGAATCACTATATCTGAATAGTCTATGTATATATAAACTGAAGGTAATCCCTTTGAATGTCTTGAGTAATGTTGAGTGACCCATATAATATAAATCATTGTATATTTTGATCAATCTGAGCTGAATCTAGTAATCTAACTATTGTATATGTAT